>APFE031453408.1:72273-125001 GCA_000404065.3 Pinus taeda
TGATGCATGATGTTGTCAAGAACAAAAATGCACAATACAAATGGATTGGTGATTTGTACAAGCAAGGCAAACAAATGATAAAATTTATTACAAATCATAGCAATACCCATGGCCTTTTCCGCAGTCACTCAAGATTGGAGTTGTTGAAGATTGAGAAGATGAAGCATAAAACTTCTAATACGCAGAAATATATATATAAATATTTTATTAAAAATATGAATTACAGATGATGAATGATTACAATGGGGTTCCTAGCTTATATATCGCCATGGACACCCTTTGGGAAAGGGCATGATCTTATGATCGTGCCCTTTCGTCTAATTAAACCTAAAATTAAATAATAAACCTAAAGGTAACTAATTTTTTACATAACATTGCCTTCCTCACGAAAGAATGCTTTGTCCTCAAAGAATAAATAACGACGAATGTTGTTGAAGAATGATTCATTCTCCCAGAAAGCGTCTTCTTCGAGTAAGTCCTTCCACTTGATCAGATATTCCAAGATGATCAAGGTCCCACACTTTAAAAGGTCTTGGAATAATCTCCCAATTTCCGTTTTTTGGTGATGTGGATATCAGTATGGCTTGATGTTGACGGGGTCTGACCTTGCCTTGACTTCTATTGTATGCTCAATTTCCCTATTAGGCGACATCTTCATAGGTAGGTCTTGAAATACTTTTTCATGCTTCCGAATCAGATCTTGTATCTCTGGTGACTCTTCTCTGGCCATATTTGCAGATAACATTTCTAATTGGTGACATTGTACTACATAAGCAGGTGCTCCTTTTCGAATGAGCTTCATCATCTGAGATGATGATACAACTTGACTTTCTGGTGCTTGGAATCCGTGTAGTTTGTACTTTTGACCTCCCCATTTGAATTTTATAAATTGTACTTGATGGTTGGCGGCATAAGTACCTAAAGTCCGTAGCCATTGGATATCTAAGACTACATCTACTCCTCCTAACGGTATCGTGAAGAACGGAGACTCTAGATTAAAGTCTTGAATCTGCAAATTGACCTTATGGCATTTCCCCACCTTTTCAATCTTCTTACCGTTAGCTATCATCACTTTCATGTTTGGTAAGGGAAATGAAAAAATATTGAGTCTCTTTGCCATGGTTGCATCTAAAAAATTGTTGTGTGCTTCCAGAGTCGATGAGAACCACTACGTTGTTCTTCTTTATGTGTCCTTTTAACTTTAAGGTCTGAGGTTGTGATATACTTGTCATGGCTGATAATGACACTTGCGGATTACTCCGTCATCTAATTCTGGTGAGAATTCTGGAGCATCTTCTATTTCTTCTATGTTAGAGTCTTCACTGTTTGAATCATTGGTTGTATCACAATTATATAGGTTCTTTGGTTCTTTTCCTTTAGCACATCTATGTTTGCGGTCCCACTTCTCACCACAACGTTTACATTTACTCTCTTTTATCCTTTGCATGTCCACATTAGATTTTTCATCTTCATGACGATGTGGTGGAACATATCTTGTATTATTGGAGTCCATATCCTGGGGTATCATTCGTCTTGAATATGTTTTTTCCGCTTTTGACCAAAATATTGATTCGGATTTCTTTTCAGCTATTTTTGCTTTTCATCTTGCTACTTCTATTGATGTAATGTCATGCATCTCAAGTTCTTCTTGTAAATAGGATTTGAGTCCCGAGATGTATGACTGAATTAGACGAGATTCTGATAACCCAGGTACTAGTGTTACTAAGGTCTCCCATTCTTGAGTGTATTCGTCCACACTTCCTTTTTGTCGTAACTTGATGAGTTTTGAAAAGAACTCTTCTTCTTTTACACCTTGGAATTTTTTAAAGAAGGCATCTTTAAATTTTCTCCAGCTAATTACGTGTGTTGTTTTTTTGCACCACATATACCAGTTATATGCTTCTCCTTCCATTTTGATGGATGCATGTCTGAGCTTTTCGTCATCGTCATTGATGTCATATATCTCAAAGTATTCTTCTGCTTTATTTATCCATGCAACATTGTTTTTTTCGTTTCCATCGAATTTAGACATCTCGACTTTTGCCCTTCGCTGGTATGTGGCTAATGGTTGAACGAAAAAAGGGTGTTGATTAGTAAGGGTATCCCAAAGTTGCTTGTTTGTAAGGGTTGTGTTACTTGCTTCTTGGTGGGGTGTCGCTGATTTTTTTGGCGATTCAACCTTTTCATGAGAGTCTGTTGACTTTGTTGAATCTGATGAAACGTGTTCTTGATTCTCTTCATTTTCTTTTGGTAGTTGCTCGGGTGTACAATTCATTTTTTTACACAGAATTTTCATCATTGTTAAGACCTCTTTGATGTCTGCTTCTGTTTGGACATATTGATTTTCCATTTTTATTTCTATTCGATTTGTCCTATCCTGAAGATTTTTTATTTTGTCACTCTGCTCCTTAAGCTTAATCTGGAACTCGTTTAATCTTGTAGTGACCTCGTCGTGGTTGTTATTTATCTTATGCTCCGCATCCAACAATTTTTTTTGGAAATCCGCCATTGTCATTGTTGACATTGAGCGGGTTTGCGGAGGCATATATTTATTTGCCAGCTAAATTATTTTCACTCTTTTTTTTTAATTATCTAAAATAAATTTATATATAACTTTTAATTAATAAAATATATTTAATTAATTAAATTAACTTATATATATAACTTTCTAATTAATTAAATATATATATATATATATATAACTTTTAATTAATTAAAATAATTTTAATTAATTAAATTAACTTATATAACTTATAACTAAATTAAAGTTATATGTTATATAATTTATTATTAAATTATAATATGTATTACATATAACTTATATATATCATATATTATATATATATTTATATGTGTTTTATATGGACAGTCACGTATTACTCTATAATTATTTTAATGACCGAATGGACAGTCACGTCCAACCGTAAAGTCACGCTCAGGTTGACTGTTCACCTTTTCTCGTTCGACAGGGATACTAACCACACAGAATAATACTGCAGATAAAAAAAAGGGACGTCGGAACTTCAACGTTATCACCGCAGACAAAATACAGGGCTTTCTGAACCGTATCCCCTTAATTGATTGATAGTTATACTATTAATAATTAAATTTCGTTAATACGAACCCTAACGTGTCACTAATCGTTGCACCGTATTGATGGTATCATTTATTACGTCGTCGCCCGGTCACAGCGTATCGGTCCTCCTTAGCGTGCGATCTTCGGTGTGCAGTCACGGTTTCATGCAGTGGAAGCACTGAGGCACAATACTGTAGAACAAAAAGAAGACGAGGGTAATGGTGGGAGCACGAACGACAGAAGACACGATGACGTCAGGTAATGGTTGTGCAGCGGTGGGCAGCGGCAGTGGTAGTGGATAGTCAATAGGAGGGACGAGTCCTAGGGTAACACAATCAAGACAACAATAGAACGGCGTAGGCGGAAACGGTAATTACTATTTGGGGATTTGCGAAACAGGCAGAGCGGAGGGCTGGGTTCGGTTGGTGGCCAACAAGGTTATGGTAACAGCAAAGAGATGAGGTTGATGATTGGTGGCGTCAGTGAGAACCTGTGTTTTGAAGGCAGAGAATCAACCTGCTCTGATACCAATGAAGCATAAAACTTCTAATACGCAGAAATATATATATAAATATTTTATTAAAAAGATGAATTACAGATGATGAGTGATTACAATGGGGTTCTTGGCTTATATATCGCCATGGACACCCTTTGGGAAATGGCATGATCTTATGATCGTGCCCTTTCGTCTAATTAAACCTAAAATTAAATAATAAACCTAAAGGTAACTAATTTTTTACATAACAGAAGACCAAATTTGGTAGCTATTACCTCACCTTCAGGCGTCTTTTGAAGGTAAGAGAGTCATTGGCTAGCATGGTATCAAGTCTGTTGACCCTGCCGCCCACACCTACCTACAAGTCAGTGAGAAAAGCCTTCAACCCCACAAGGTGTGGTTGGTGGCAGGGAACTCAGAGAAGGGGCTGTCACACTAATCCCAACTCTCTCCGTTTGAGCTATCTCCTAGGTTAGCTTAGGGGGGTGGTCCCTAATGAAAAGTTAAGTAAAAAAAACAAAGATGCGAGTTTCTAGGAGAAAAAAATTTTTAGAGTTAAATAGATTGTTTATCTAAGATCTATAAGCAAAACCCGATATGAGCAACAGTCATTAACACATGAGATAAGCACGAAACACATAAACGACCAGTGCCTTCAAAGCGTTGCTCTTTAAGAAATGAAAATTTTTTATTGTATTTTTTATTTGCTTAGAACGAAGTCAAATGCTTTCAAATGAAAGAAGAAAATATGCGATAATTTTTCGAGATAGAAAATAAGCAAAGGGCTCAGGAAACCCCCTCTTGAGTAAATCTTTTGATGTCTTGTGAGATTGCTGGCTTGAACAACTTGTGGGACCTTTGATATCCTTGGAGGTGACTATTCCAACCGAAGAAGTCCTCACACTCCAATAGAGCTGGCAACCTATCCCTTGAAAACACAAAAATGCTTGCAAACCAATTGTTAGTGCAAAAGAGACTTGGCATATAGAGACCAAGTTGAGCTTGTCATTCAACCGAGAATGACAAGCTACAACAAGAGTACAAAATATACCAAACCCAAAGGAGATTTGAGATAGCTGCAAATCTCTCCTCCCTAGACAATAATGCCCTCAGGCAAATGCACAAAGAAAAAACAACTAGATAGCAAATATGAAATCAAATGAATATCAAACGACACAGGTATACCTCATCAACCAAAGCATGCGCCACAAAAGAAGCCAGTAACCCCAAAGACTTTTATTTATTTATGTGAAAGGAGTACAAAATCCGGCAGAGTCTCCGCCAGCCCAATAGCTCGTTCTGTTATTATACAATAAGAGCCCAAGGCTCATATAAATAAGAAATGGGAGGAGATCCCAATGCCAAGAGACAATGACAAGTGTAGCAAGTGACAATCCCAATGTAAAACGAATTTGTACAAGTGGCTGAGTTACTCGCTGTTGGCTGCCAACGAACTGCTGTAGATGTCCATCAAAAATACTGTTTGACTGCCCATGCAAACTGTTGTTTTGACTACCCATGCAAACTGCTGTTTTGACTGGCTGCCCACATAGGTAAACTGCTGTTAACTATGCGTATGGACTTTGCTGACCTGCCCACGTAACTATGCTCCCACGTGGCTGCTGGGACTGCCCTTTAGACTGATGGAATATATTCGTATATACCTTGATTTGGCCAGCGTGTTAAACTGTTGTTTGCTGCCCAACGTAAATGCTGGGACTTGCCAACGTAAATGTTGTTTGAACCTTTGACTGGGCCCACGTTAATATGCTGAGTAGGCTGCCACGTTAACTGTTGCTTGATTTGCGTACGGACTGCTGAGTAATACGTATTTTTGGTGGGGTGAGGTGGGGTCCATACCCCACTCACTAATTTTAACCATTTTTTTTTAATTTCTCAACCTCAAAAATTAAATCAAAGTGAACTTCAAAAATTCCATTGCCTTATGAACTCAACGTGGTGCCTTTGACTGTCTTTTGACTTGCTTTGACTTTCTTTGACTTGAGCCTGTGGCTTTCTTGGTGGGTCCCACGTGCTTGCCACATCACCCTTGATTCTCTGCATAATTTCCATTTCAAAATTTGACTTATTTTGACTTTGGAAAAATTTATAAATTTTTCCAATTATTCATTTTTTTGAATTTTTTCTTCATTTTTGCTACTGTCACTTGAAAAATCGGCTTTTGAGGAACTCTAAGTCATTTTTGACCCCCAAAGTAGGCTCTAGGAGAATGCTGGGCCTCTGAGGATGAATTTCGAGTGGTCATACGCCCCAGACATTTCCTAAGGCCACTTATTTATGCCTTTACATAAAAAATAATTAAAAAATCCCGTTTTGCGGGAAATTTTTAACTATTAAAAAATCCTACTTAGACCTAGCCAAATTCCACGAAACTTTTTGTGTGATCTAGTATGGTAATATACATCGAACCTAGACACTAAGATGTGTCAGGGGCTCAATCTTCAAACCGTCACCTCGGCTTTGGGGTAAAAATGAGTGAAAAAATCCAGAGAATTATCCGCCTCTGAAAAAGAAGGGATAATTAGCCGGATAAAAAAAACAATCCAAGGTGTACTTGTTCGCTGATCGAGTCCCACATCCTAGGCCTGTTACAAATTCAAGAAAATCCTCATACTAGCATCACTTATTACAATTCCCCGCAGGGTGTGGAATCTGGGTACAAAAAAGAAAGATGATGAGAAGATAGAAGGAGAGTTAAAAAACTCTGTTGAATGATGACATTTGATGGTACAAGTGTCCTCTGGATCATCCTTGGGCATGGAGTCTTCACATAATCATCAGGTGCTACTCCAGTAGTCAACAGGAGGGATTTGAAAAACATTATATTTGTTGACGACCACCGTGTGTCGTATTATCTGCAGCCAAGAACTGTCATTCCAATTAATTAGTCACCACCACAACTGGGGAGCTCGAATTCTCTGCATGCACTAGCTATTTTGGGCGGATTGATCAGTTAACTAGATGATTACTGAGTTTGACTGAAGTCCCACTGCATAATTGACCTTCCACTAGTTCCTCCAACAGTTGGAACTAGTTTAACTGAAAACAACTTGAGATAACTGACCTTCATTGCTACAAATTAGCAATCACACATGCTTAACTAAATTCTAACGCCTTCAACTTGAATTTATTGAGTAAACTCGATGACACAAGCCATGTCACACAAGTTAATTGCATCTAAGTTGTCTGGTGATGTGGAAATTAGAATTTTCTCAATTTAATCAAGGCAAAATCAAATTGAGAATTTCTTGCTGAATTTTTCAACACTTCGTCTCAGAAAGAAAGGGATTATCAACCACCCCTATCCTGCACCTGTGGAACTCGAACTTCCCTCTTGACAATGCCTTTGTCAAAATGTTAACATCTTGTTCCTCTGTCGGAATGTATTGTAGCAACATTATCTGCCTCTGCACACAGTCCCATTAATGGTGGTACCAGATATCTATATGCTTGGATCGATCGTGAAATACAGGATTCTCAGAGAGCTTAATGCAACTCTGATTATCACAATAGATCATAGTTGGATCCATCATCTGAGCAAACAATCCCACAAGTATCTATCTTATTTAGATCGCCTCACATGCTGCTTGACTTGCAACCATGTATTCTGCTCCTACTGAGATGAGTGCCACAGGTCTTTTCTTCTTGTTGTACTAGGAAGTTGCTGCGGACCTTGTTGAAGAATTAAGGGCAATTAGGTGTAGTGTGATTCTTCTTGACTTGATAACAAGTTTTGGAGTCTTTGTGGCATCTTCCTTCCTCTAGGTGGTCGCTAGAGGTGTCTCCATGGGGTTTACAACTCTCCATGCGTAACTTCTGTAGTATCTCATTTGCATACTTGCTTTGAGAGACAAACAGTTCCCCATCACCTTGCCATACTTCCGGCTCTAGTAAGTAGTGCATGAGACTCGTGTCCTGCATTTCAAATTCCCTTGCAAGGTCCCCCTTGCAAGATCTGATCAAGTACTCATCACCAGTTAAAATCAAATTATCAACATATAAGATAATAATAAGCAATTTACCTTCTACTAAGATATGATAGAAGTTTGCACGCACTTCACTCTTGGTGAAGCCCAAACCAGTGAGATAGCTATCGATCCTGGTGTACCAAGCACGAAGTGCTTATTTGAGACTGTACAATGCTCACTTGAGTTTGCACACATGAGACTCTCGATAAAATGTCTCAAAACCTTCTGGTTGCTCGATGTATACCTCCTCCTCAATAACCCCATTGAGGAATGCTGTTTTTACATCGATCTGGTGGATCTTCCACCCCATTTGCGCATCCAGAGCAAGAATTGATCTAATGGATGAGTACCTAGCTACGGGAGCAAAGGTCTCCTTATAGTCAATTCCCTCAACTTGAGAGTACCCCTTGGCCATAAATCTGGCCTTATACTTCTCTATGCTTTCGTCTACTGCATGCTTAACCTTGAAGATCCATCTTGAACCCACAACTGATTTATCTGCTGGTCTTGGGACCACTTCCCAAACACTGTTCTTTACAATGGATTCGTATTCCTCCACCGTTGCATCAACCCATACAGGTTGCTCTACTGCTTCCTCGAAAGAGGATGGCTTAGTCTCTACAAGCTCAGTCATTAGAGCCATGTAGCCACTGTACCAATCATGTGAGCTCCTTTGTCTGTGCAAATTTGAAGGAGCTCCCATATTCTCCCTTGCATCCTGCACAAGTCTATCAACTTCCTTGGTTCTTTCCCTGCCTTCTGTGGATGGTTTTGCTTGAGTGGATGTCTCCACTCTCTGCTCCTCAACTTGTGGCTGCTCCACAACTTCCTGAGGCTCCTCTTTTGGAGCTAAAAGCTCCTCCTCTGATGGGATATGAAGCTCCCTCTCAAGAGAGCACCACATTGCTTCTCCTCATCAAATTTTACATCCCTTCACACAACTGTCATTCTAAGGGATGACAAGTACATATTGTAGTTGTGGGGAGTTTCTGTGTAACCCACAAATGCCCCCATTTCTGCTATCGGCTCTAGCTTCTTTTGGAGACATGGCAGTAAACAGAGGCTCTAAAAATCTTGAAGTACGACATATCCGACTTTCTAACCGAGAAAGCCTCCTTTGGTGTAATCATGCCCAGAATTCAATGAGGACTCCAATTCTGCAAATAGATTGTTGTGTTGCATACTTCAGCCCACAAATGCAAACGTAGGTCTTGGTTATGCAACATCGCTCTTGTTGCTCCCAGAATGCTACGGTTCTTTCTTTCAGCCACCCCATTTTGTTGTGGGTTTTGGGGTGCTGTCATCTCTCGTTGAATGCTTTCTTTCGCACATAATTTTTAAATTCATTAGATACGTACTCACCTCCATTATCGCTCCTAAGAGCCTTCACCTTCTTGCTAGTTTATTTCTCAACTAGTGCCTTGAATTCTACGAACTTGGAGAATGTTTCATCTTTCTTCTGCATGAAGAAGATCCAACACTTCCATGAGAAGTCAAGAAAGGTCCACAAACATCAGAGTGGATCCTTTCTAGGACTGCATGTGCTTTGCTGTCCCGATCATGGAATGTGGATTTTGTGTACTTCCCCAAAGTACATCCTTTGCATACATCATGTTGCTCAAGTGCTCCTTTAGGGAGGCCAGTGGTTATTTGCTGCATAATATTCAAGGTGCCATGATGCAAATGGCCAAGTCTTTTGTGCCAAAGTTCATCGACATTGCGGCCTTGCACTTTCTTTGCCTTAGTGCTTAATGCAACACAATCTTCCACATCTAACTTATAAGGGTTCTCTGCACGAACCCCCATCTGCTTCACCTGTCCCGTGGTTATGTGTCTCAAGAATGCTTTACCTTTGGTGAAAATCAGATCATAACCATGGTCTTCCAAAACTGTAACAGAGATGAGATTTTTCTTTAGGCCCGGAACGAACATGACATCCTTGAGTCTGAGAGGGTATCTCCACTCCCTCTAATAGGTGACTGTACCAACCTCGGTTGCATTGTACCTTCCATCGTCCCCTAGCTCGATGTGCATCTGCAAATCTTTTTCCTCCAGGTCACTGAAGAACTCTCTACACCCTGTCATGTGGAATTTTGAAAATTTCTGAATCTACTTATCAGAAACCCCTACTGTAATTACTGGTTTACAATCTCCTACTTGTTCTTTGCATTAGCAAGTTATTTGATTTCATAAACATCGATGTAAACATTATTGTAGCCTACACAAATATACAGATCATGAATTGAAATAAACTGAGACAATAACACAAGGGGCACCATTATTTTTGGACAATCATCCCTGAAAAAACCCAATTATGAAAAACCGGTGCAACATATAAAGGGTTTGTATTATTAAGCAAATTCGTGAATACAACTAGGGTGCCAGAAATGGCTCACCCAATAGAAAATATCCTTGGCAGTAGTACCTCTATCCAGAGACACATATTCCGGCAAATTCAACAAACGGATGATCAAACCCCACAACGACTCCGGCTGTTCCCTGTGCTGGACAACAATGGCTGCTCCAAGCACGGCGCTGGAATTGCATCACCTCGACAGTGAGCCTCCCTTGCCCATAAATTCGATACTACTGATTTGCTCCTTCTCTACCCCACAAAATCTCCCCAACGCTGCCTCTAAGGGCCTCCGTCAACCTCTACGGCTTTTGCGTCACCTGTGTCAGCCCTCTACATCGTCTACGTCAGCTTCTACGACCTCTGCGTCAGCCCTTTTGGGGCCTGCACTGTCTCTCCCGATGCTGCTCTGCCTCTCTGTTGGTATTCTTCAGCCTCAGATGAAAATCCCTTGCCAAACTACCCTTCACTGCAACTTTGATCACTAGCTTGATTTCCCTAGCAAACTTCGCCCCAGAAAATCGAACTCTATGATCTCTTGGTGTATCTCCAACTGACCCTCAAGCCTCCTCTTATACTTTTCCTGTTGAGTCTTCAACGACCAAGATTAAGTCTTTAATCAACGACTAAAATTAGAACTGGATTGATCCTTGTCACTTAGAACTTTCTCACCCATATTTTATTAATGCACATTAATATTTTTATTTACTAAGTTTAGACTTAGGAACCCATTAAAATATTAATTATTTTAATAACTCTCCATCCGGGTGGAATTTCTCTAGATCATTTTTGGGTCTTGGAGATCTCATGTGTTCTAGCCTCTCCACCAAATTTTAGAGCTAGAGCACATCCGATGCTACCCAAAATCAACAGGACTGATGCACCTGAGTCCAAGTACCACACGCTCCCCATGACTGTGTTGGCCATGCATGCCATAAGGTAAAGTCAGGGTCGAATTGTGAAGCCAAGGCTTCACCTACTGCTCCTTCTGAGGTCTGATTGCTTTCCTTTTTGTGTGGACACTTCGTGGCATAGTGCCCAAATTCATGACAATGGAATTATTTAATTTTTGACAAATCTTTCTTCTTGTCCCCTTGGCTGGATTCTGGTTTGGTTTGAGATTTCTTCCCTTTTCCCTTCTTTCCCTTTCCAACCAATGCAAAGTTTTCTTTATCCTCGCCCTTGGATGAAGTTCCATCTCTAGTATTCCGCCTTATTTCCTCCTGCACCAAATCAGACCATAAGCGTTCCCAATTCAGAAGTTTCTCCCTCCCATTCACCGAATCTTGGTAGCTATGCTAGCTCTTGGGAAGGCCTGGAGGGACTAGGCTTACTAAATCATCACCTGAAACAGTAACACCAACTCCTGCAAGCTCATCACTGACTTGTGTGAACCTGCTCAGATACTGCGGGATAGTGTCATTCTTCTGGATCTTGATATTTCGAAGTTTATCCTTCAGTGCCAACTTCCTGTGGTTACTACTATTCTGGGGCAGATCTGTCAGTGCCTGCCACATTGCATAATGAGTTTCTTTCCCATGGAGATTGGTGACATTGTGGTCCTATACTCCCTCCAAGATTATTCTCCTCGCCTTGGCTACATCTTTCTTCCACTGAGCAAGGTTCTGTGCATCAAATCCTTGTGGTTTTGCAACATCTGTCTTGATGTATTCGAGCAATTCATTGTCATCCAATACCGCCTCCATGTGATGAAATTAGACGTGCCTTCCAAGGCATTCTCTAGCCTTAGCCCGTTGAAGGTCATCTTCTCAGCTTTGAAGAGATCCTGCTACACTGAACTACAAATTCGAACCTCCTGAGAAACAACTTTGAAATTCCTACTCTAATGTGAATCCTGCTTTGATACCATGTAGATATTATTGTGTAGATTTGCAACTGCTCATGAAGTTTTAATCAAAATCACTAGACACAAACCTACTCTACTGCTCTGTGAAAGTTAATTCACAATTTAGAAAAAAAATTTCAGACATGCAATAAGAAATAACACATGCACACAACATTTTTCATGGGGAAAGCAATCTGCGAAAAACCCCAATGCCTGCTTACATTAATATGATGAAGAGAGATGTATTACAATTGCTTTGCTCAACTGAGCACAACCTGCAAGTGAATAACCTATCTCTTTGCTCACTGAGAAGCTCTGTCCCAGACTCAGTCAATTTCTGCCTCTGCTTGAGACCCTATTTCCTTGCGGAATTCCTTGAGAAATTAGGCCCCTATTATTTAGGAAATTCCTCAAATTGATTGCGCAATTCCCAAGGTTGATCATCTTACTGCATGCAACACCTGTACACTCAAGACTAGTCTACAACTGATGTTACACTGCCTTGGAATCTCCACCATAGCTGGGGAACTCGAATTCTCTGCATGCACGAGTTAGTTTGGGCTGATTGATCAGTTAACTGGATGATCACTAGGTTTGGCTGAAGTACCACTGCACCACTGGCCTTCCACTAGTTCCTCCAACAGTTGGAACTAGTTTAACTGAAAACAACTTGAAATAACTGACCTTGATTGCTACAAATTAGCAATCACACATGCTTAACTGAACTCTAACTCTTCCAACTTGATTTTACTGAGTAAACTGGGTGACACAAGCCATGTCACACAAGTTAACTGCATCCAAGTTCTCTGCTAATGTGGAAATTCGAATTTTCTCAATTTAATCAAGGCAAAATCAAATTGAGAATTTATTGCTGCATTTCCAACATAATTATTTGTTCTAGGATGTAATATATGAAGCTTAACTCAAAAAAGATGGAAGGGAAAAACAGGACTCAAAGTCAAAGGACAATTCCTAAGTTCCTTGTAATAAAAAGTTAAAAAAAGTTAGAAGGAAGGAATACATCTCTTTTCACATTTAGAAAGGTAAAAATAACTTGAAAGAATCTTCTGGTTCATCTAATTATTTATTTTGGGTTTGCTTTATTACTTTTCAGGCTTTAGAATTAATTATTTAACTGCTTTTGCAACCTTGGCCAACGCAAATTTTGAAATTTGAAGTCTTTTCAAATAAAATATAAATTCTTAACTGGGAACATTCGATAAAGATAGACACTACTCACAAATATTTGAATACAACTTTGCATGCAAAACCATTTTTGTTTAAAATCTTTATACTAATTTTTAGAGGAGGCAGACTCATTTAAGACAGGGTTACGTGAGGTAGATTTAGGTCAGGCAGACGCTGGTGAGGCAGGCTTAGGTGAGGGTAGATTCAGACGGGGATCAAAAAAATATATTTTATTTATTTAATTGCCAGAGCGTGAGTCACAGGGAAGGCGACAAATCACAGGTATAATGGAAGTGACAATATAATGCACTAAAACAGCCCCCTCTCTATATAATAATTCATGGGTTTCTCTCCAAGCGAATTGACGGTGTTCTCTCTAAGCATTAGAATAATCCTTTGGTAATGACTAATATTCAAGTCATTTAGTTTCTTAGTAGCACACAAGGAAGCAAAAGGAAATAAAGGCTATTGAAATAACAGAGTGGAGGTGATTCTCATTTGTATTAGATTTTGTTTAAATTAAATTGTCTCTCTATAGAGAGCATATTATTTGATGTGTACCATAAACAGCCGTATTTAAATTTGTTTAATTGTGAATCAGACATTTCTTTCTATGATTTGTTTAAAATTGTGTATTGATTGTTAATTCTTTTTCATATTTTACAAGTAGTGAATATTTTCAAATGCAGATACAAAGAAAACAGGGAAGCAAGATGTTTGAACATTCACAAAAAGCTTGACCGATATGTCCCTGTGACTCTCATGGCAGAGGTTAGGAGAAAAAGATCAATTGTTTTATTGACAATATTAGAATGGACTAAAACTGTCTATAAATGAGTTCATTTCCTTTGCTTATCCAGAAAGAAGTTTAATGTACTAGTTGTGATTCACAGAATGGGGAAAAATCTCTCTTTTTGGTTTTGTTTCAGCCAAATTCAGTAAAATGGCAGTTAGAACTGCAAATTTAGAGGTCCTACAATTACATCCACAATGGTAAAATATTTTCTGTACCAATAGTTGTCCTCAACCGGGCTAGAAAGATGGGACAATTACCATTGCTTGTCCATAGAACATTATTTTTTCAATAATTTAATAAATTGATTTCTTTTTGAGAAAATGCATTTATTAATACAAGATAGAACATAATAGAATGGAGCAAGGACTCATTTCTACCTAAAGGACAACTAGAATGCCCTTAGGTTGGCTTAAACCCTGGGCCTTGTAGTGAGATTGCCTTTGACTGTATACTTAGATAAATTTTTTACTAAACTCAAGAGTCCCTCCAATTTATGGTCTGACATTTGTTCTGAAGATTCTGTATGGGTCAATTCCCCTCCAGAGTGTCACCTGGGTAACCAGTCACAGTGCTTGCCAGTTATCTTGGATAGTTGCTTGGATATGTGTCATCAATTTTTGATGCTATTTCTAGTCTCGTTTGTCTCACTGCTTATCCTGCTTCTTTGGTTCCTTTGTTAGAATCAACTTCTTTAGTTTCATGAACAGTTGGATCATATATATATATAAAAAATTGGAATGAAAGCATGGGAAACCCCGGAGTACTTCCCCACATTTCGTGGATGGTAAACCGGCAAACTGTCGGCCCTGATTTTTGGGGCGTCGCCCAAAGGGAATCAAAGAGAGTCGAACCTGTGATCAGCAATAAAACTAGCAAAAATATCAAAGAACTTCATGTCTGGCTCTAGACCACTTGAGCTAACCCTTGGGGCTATGTGTGTGTGTGTTATATGTTACTTTCTTTGGGGTCAACAACTTTGACTTTGTTTAATACATCAGTGAATTAAAAAAATAGCCATACCTCTCTTGGGTGATCGCAACCTTTTCTTCTTGGGATATATTCAAGCTGCTCAGTTTCACCTGTTACATCCTAGACACCCAGAAGCAATGTCACTTGGTTTGGGTTCGAGTTCGGGTTTGGCAATGATTAGGTCCGATTTGAGTTCGAATTTTTGATGAGGTTCACCATTAGGTTCATCAATATATATATATATATATATATAGGATAAAATACTAAGAAGTCAACATCAGTAAGCATAAAAAATGTTATCACAGACATGGAAACTGCAAGGATAAATTACAAGCTTGAGTTGTGACATGAAGCTATGAGTTTTGATCTATGGACTTGGTCAATGGCTCTGAGGTTCGCTGAACCTCAAAATTTTTTTAAGGTTCGCCAAAATTCGAACCTCATGGTTAAAGTTCGACGAACCCTGTGACTTAGCCAAGAAGCATTGAGTTAGCTAGCTCATTGTTACAATTATATAATTTTATCACATTCCAATATCTCATGTGACGGAGATATGTGTCTTTCATTTGATCAGATGAAACATACAGTTTTAAAATGTCACACCTAACTTCATTCTAGAATATGCTTGTTCACTTTGCTTCCTGTAGCAAAGAGATCCTCAGATAGAAGCCTGCCAAAGTTAGCAAGTGTATGGTGCAGATAACTATATAGGAGGAGGCCTAATTTGGCCTTAAGACAAGTGCCACAGAGGTCTGCCTTAGACCTCTACTCTACTGCTCTTAGAAACTTCAATACCATGCATCAAGGTTCGGCCTTGGGGGTGAAGAAACAAAGCCTCGAAACCACTTTAACTCAGCTTCTAAAGCAACTTCAGACCTCAAAAGAAGACGATCTAACAGCTCTGTCCTAATCCGAATTTTATCTTTAGAAATGGAGGCGGAGATGATCCTTGGTTCAGATTGATTAACCCACATAAAGCTCTAAATAGGCCCACAGGGAATGGCCTTAATCTGCCTTGACTGGCCTCAGGATCTGATGCGAAGAGGACTAAAACATACCACCAGAATGCTACTGGACCTGAGAGAAAACAAACCAAATCAACCTCAGAATGAACAACGAATACCAACCATTTCCTCAGGTTGTAATTATACCTCAGAGATTGCACCCTTGTCTCAGAGGAATGGCCTCAGATGGGGCTGAAATCCGGCCTTGGAGTCATAGATGTAGCGCAGAATCTAACCTTAGGATAGCTTCTGAAAGAGGGTCAAAGAAGTCACAAACTTAAGCCTCATAAAAGGGACAGTTGAAGTCAACGAATTATTGCCACATGTAACCACAGAAATCCGTGTCGAGGAGGCTTCAGGGAGCTGCTTTAGAGGGCCGAATCTCTATCAAAAAATAGGGCCAAACTAATGCACAGAAAGCCTTGCTCAGGTTTACTCCATGATCCCAATGAAAACCATTAACCAAAGAAAGAAAGTAATCTCAATCTATCTTCACAACTCGGCCTGCTCCTCCAGTTAAGCGTGACAAAACAATTCCTCAGTAATCTCAAAAGATGTGCATGGGTTCTTGCCTTTGGAGGGCAGACAAGCCCTATATTTATACAGGATGAAGAGATTTCTGGAGGGACTGATCTAGCCTAACTGTCATGGAGGCAACCTTACAAAAATTTTATTTTAATTTTCAAAATAAGTTATTGGAGCCAAAACTTAACCCCCTTTGCAGCTGAGGCGACCTCCAAAACTTTTAATTAATTTCCTCAAGAAATAATCTTTCTTGGCCACCCGATTTGGGCTACGAAATTTTTTATTTTAAGGGGTTAATCAACCTATTTTAAGTGAATCTTCTTGAAAATAAATGCCAATAATAAACCTATCACCAAGCTGCCCTTAACATCTCTTATTGGGTCACTTTAACCATACATTGGGATTCCAACTTTGACTAGACATATCTCCTCAACTGTGAAGGGTTATGTGGTGTGCCACCCATTATCCACCAAAAGTGGGTGACCCCATAGGAGAATTTATTCTCTTAGATATCTCTTCAGTTGGCAGCTAGCAAACCCTGATAACAACCAATGTAGCCGACATATTGTGCCATTTGATCTCTGCTCCCTCCATCAATCATATGCCCCCTCACCTATCTGTCGAGAGCATATGTTACAAGGTGGGCAATCCAACAAAAAAGGTATGTTTTTCATTGTGTAGTCCGGTGCTTATGCTTGTTTTTCTTGAGCATTTTGGGAAGGGATTATTGGGTGACGTGGAAGAAGGAAGAGTTTTGACTGTGGATTTGTTCCCTCACCTTAAATGGGGGCTTAATCCTCAATCCTTGTCCCATGGGGTCTCTCCTATTGGCTTATGGCTTTAAGAAGGACATTACTTGGGAAACCCCAATTGTGGTAGCGTGGTCCCATTTTGGCGATCCACATTTTTCACTCCTTTTTGCACATTACAAGTCCTATTTCATCATTTTCCTTCTCTCGGTCCACATGACCACGGGGTCCACAAGGAACAGATAGTCTGCCTCCCCTTGTCCACATGTCTGGGTTGGGCCCGAAAATGTTGCCCCAGAGGTTGATGTAGCTAAAAGAACATTAAAAGCATATCATGGCTAGAAATAAGAAACAAAAGAAAAGAATATTATAAAATGCAAAAGATGGCTAGGACATTAATATAGCGTGTGGGCAAAAGCCAAGCATGAGGTCTACCCCTTATTATGGCCATCACCCTTGTTCCTAGGGCTCTATGAGTGCCCCCACATCATTGAAGAACCCATGCACGTCCCAACCCTTGGTGGGTGATGAACTGCCCCACCTTAAGGGGATAATAACTGCTTACATCAGGGTTTCTTGGGAGTGCCCCACCCCCCACACCCCCAACCCCCCCCCCCTCGAATCCATTCTTGAAGCACGCTCTGAGCAGGAGTGTGCTCACTCAATTTTTTTTTCTCTCCCTGGCTATTTTTGCAAAGACTTTCCAAACTCAATTCTTTTTCAAAGTAAAAAGAACGGTTGAGTGGGGCAGCCTATATTCAAGCCTATGGCCCTAGTATTGATATGCAATTCACCTTTATCTTTCATTTTCATCCTTTTACTTAAATTTTTAACATTACCATGAACTGAATCAAGATGTTTGAGAGTGGTTCCAATCTCATTAGATTTCATATCGAAAAGGTAGAATTTTAGATCTCACTCAAAATCCATGAGACTTATCAATTTTTCAGGATTTCAGGATTGAGGGGATTGCGATGTTTCCATTGGATTTTGTCATGTACTAGGTTATGAAACTCATATTTAGTGACATTGGTTGTCGAACTCCTTTATGATGACCTTGTTGAAAAGAGTAACTAGGTTTGGTCTTCATAATGACATGTAATTGTGATTTTTGTAAATGATGAAAAGAAGAAAAATAAAATTATTATTATGCTTGCTTCATGGGTTTCATGAGCAAGGGATTTTATTTTTAGATGGCTCCATTGTGAGCCTTTAGGATTCATCAAAAGTGTCAATGTCATGTATGAGGAACCCTTCTTGGGCATGTTATATATATATATATATATTATATATATATATATATATATATATATATATAAGTCAATAGGATTGTCTAGAAGCCCTCCAAAGACAAGCACAAGTTCTCCTCTTCAAGTTTGGCCTTAAGAAATCATGTCGGCTCTTCTAATTCGTAGACACAACCCTTCATAAGATCATGTCAGCTAATATGACGGACATATTACTATATATAGGGACCTCAACCTATTCCACAAAGATAGAATTTCGGACATCTCTTTGAAATTTTGGGTGCACTGTCTAGTGAAAAGTTCGGATATCTGTTCAGTGAAGAAGCTCGGTGAAGGTACAAGATGTAGAGATAAGATTCGGTGTTATCTCATAGTCAAGGAGTTCGATATACCTCTGTGATTCATATAGGAAATTGCAGTGACACAGTTCGGTAAGAAGGCAACAGTTCGATGCTAAAAGGACACTAGTTTGGTGATTTGAGAAGATTGAGTTTACGTGCTACTACAACAAGAGTTTGCAGTATACACACAGTGATGAAGTCTCACCATAGTGATATAGTCTCTTTGGAATCTCAGTAAGAGTCTCAATGCTATCTTAAAGGAAAGATATTAGTGCTATCTCAAGAAGGACTCAGTGCCATCACATAAGTAAGGTGTAGGTTATATGACAGCGAGGAGGTCTCATAGTAAAGAGATCTCAATGTGAAGACAATGATAATATCTTGGTAGTGATAATGTCTTGATGCTAAGAAGGTCGAAGTGGAAGAGGAGTCAAGAAGAAGGTTAACTGTCAAAGAGAACTTGTGTCTTGGTTTTGGAGTGGCTAATAGGTCAAGGGTCTTGGTCTTGGTATTCATCAATTGGAATCTCTATAAGAAGAATTTGTGTAGGTTTTCGTCTCAAAGAGTGAAAGGTTTTGGCCCTCGCTAATAGCCTACATTTTGTGTCTCTTGTCTATTTATGTTCATGCATTGGTAGCTGTTTAATGAAGAACACTAATAACTTAAGCAACAAGAAGATCCTAATCTAATGAAGCAAAAGGCACTCACAAGCACTCACTAATTAAGAGAAATCACCTAATTCATGATGCCCTAGATTTCTCAACATGGTATCAGAGCTAAGGTGACAAAGTTAAGGAAGGGCATCTTATCAAAGGACACTCAAGAATCAAATCTGCATCAAAGCAAGTTGAAGGATATCAAAATAAATTCGAGATCTAGATCGAAGAAGAAGTCTACACTAGCAAAAGTTTTGGATCCTCTAAGTCATCCACTAAAAAGACCACAAAGACCCTCATCGGGTTGAAGAGATCTACAAAGCAAGGCATCCCAAAGTATAGACATCCAAGAGAAGCATTTCTAGGACTAAGATCACATCGTCTTGGAGAGAGTCGAAACTCTAGAAGCATTTATGATTTGTACTCATTCACCACCGAGAAGTCGAAGTATCTTGAAGATAAAGAAGGCCATAAGGCAAGTTCCCTCCAATTGAAGCATGGACCTCCTTATCCTTGAAGAAGATCATCGAAGGAAACATCAAGACATCCCCTTCAATCATCATCATCAAAGGGAGCTACTTCAAAGGCGTTGTCATCATAAAAGGGGCAATCTCCTTTTATTGAAGAAGGGATTTCATTTGGAAGAAGATCATCCAAAAGGGCACTAATACATCATCAACCACCATCAAAGGGATCAAGTTGAAGATTTCATCTTCACTTGTCAAGTTAGTATCTTTTATTCTATAATCTAATTTGGTAAAATGAATTTGTTTTGCAAGGAGACCTATAAGCTAGTTGGGTCATTGAACTTCCTTGCATGGAAAAGGAGGATAGAGATAATCCTCGAAGAAAATGAAGTAAATTGAAAAGTCTCCAAACCATCCGAAGGTCAAACATTATCTGAATACATGGAAAGGGATCAAAGGGCTCAAGGGATTCTTATGAAATCAGTCAAAGTCCCCTCATTCCCTATATAGCAGAATTGGAGACATCAAAGAGATATATGATAAGATGGTAAAACTATTCTCTAAAGATGTGATAAGAAAGGTCAAATCACTTAGATCTAATCTATGCAAATTGAAGGTATCAAAGGATGAAGGGATATCTTCATAAGATCTCAACTGCAAGATTTGGGAGAGATGATTTCAGATAAGGAAATAATCTACTTTGTTCTAAATACACTAACTGATGAACAAGGTAACAAATGTCTGGAAGACTTTCCATTCAACAACTTGTGATTTCTATGCAAGATAGGAGCTGATAGGTTGAGGGCAAAAAGTGTTGAAGGATCAAATGAAACGATTCAAACATTTGCAGGAAGGAAATGGAAGTTTGAAAAAATTGGTCCTCAGAAAGGAAAGAGGAACATAGCTAAGATTCAATGCTATGGATGTTAAAAGCTATAGACATTATAGGAAAGATTGTCCTAAGCTCAAAATAGACAATAACGAAAAAGGGAAAAGCATTAGAAGTAAGAGCTCGTGACATCATCATAGTAAACATGAAGGATGTCTGGAACAAAATCTATGGCAGTCAACTATGAAGGATATAGCTCTTGAGAACCTCATTGAAAGCTCAAGTAACACTTATGGGAAAAAGGAAGAAGTCATCCAAGACAAGTCTCATCATACATCAGTCAAGGAAACATCTGCTGGATAGTGATATGCAAGATCCTCAAGATTCTCTGATGGAATTTTCATCGAGAGGTTCACCAATCTAGAGAGGCAGCAAGTGTTTCATCAAGAACTCCAACTTGTGGAATTCATGGGATGATGTTATGATGACATAAGAGATGAAGTAGATCAAGGGGTTGAAGCTCTTTTCAATCAAGGAAGCTGCTGAAAGAAGCCTAGATGACCTAAAGGTAAATGAGGTATGTATGCTTGTATTCAATATTATAAAGTCATGTTGTATGGTTGCAGGTAACATGGATCACTACTCTATCTTGAAAAACATGATGAAAGGAAAGGAATCTCCTCCTATGAAAGGATGCCGGAAGGCATGGGTCATACTAGATTGTTGATTTGGGGTAGCATCGAATGTGGTCTAGCCATGAAAATTGGCGGAGAGGCTAAAGCAAATGAAATCTCGAAGACTTAGAGATGGTTTGGACAGATTGTACCCGGTTTGGGAGATATTAAAATAATTAATATTTTTAATGGAGTGCCCAAGTCTAAACTGAGGAAAAATAAAATATTAATGGGTATTAATATAAAACTGGGTTAGAAGGTTCCAAAAGTCATGGATCAAGCCAAATCTAATCTTAGCTGTTGATTAGAGATTTAATCTCGGCCGTTGAAGGACCAATAGGAAAAGTATAAGAGGAGGCTTGAGGGTCAGTTGGAGAATACACCAGAGTGATCAGTCATTCGTTTTGCTAGAGCGGGGTTGCTAAGTAAAGTTGAATCAGTGATGAACAACGAGGGGTAGTGAGTAAGAGGCAGAGACAGTGCCAAGAGACTAGCACAGAGGCAGAGAGCGAGAAGCAGCAGCCAGAGCAGGCCACGCAGAGCCGAGCAGAGACAGCGCAGAGCCCAAAGGGACTGCATCATCCACACAGAGAGAAGCTGAAGTGATGCAGAGGGTTCGAGAGACTGTGCAGTGCCTCAGAGGGCTGATGCAGAGGGGTTTGGGGCTGATGCAGAGGCGAGAAGGGCCAGCACATTGCTTTAGAGAGGCTGGAGGGGGTATCGTGGGACAGGTTTTCTGAATACCTGTTTCCGAATAGAGAGGTATTGCTGCCAATTATTTTTCTCTGTCAGGTGAGCTAGTTTGGCACCTAGTTGTACTCAAGGAAATACTGCATAATAATAAACCCTCAGAATAGCTGCATAGTTTTTTTGCATTGGGTTTTTCCGGAGACATTTGTCTAAAAATAATGATGTCACCTGTGTGTTTGTTTTCTTTTAGCTGATGATGTGTAGATGTTGAGACTGTATTGTGTTTATTTCGTTATTTATATGTTTTAAATAACTTGTTCAAATTTACAAAGTAGAAGAAATAAACTAGAAGAATACACATTAAATTTCTAACGGATAGACTTAGAAATTTCAACATAGATGAAATCAACATAATATGTCCTCATATGAAGTACTGGAAGCTCCTGGGAATGAAATGTGTAAATAAAGGAAGGAAGAGATCATGAGATATTCCACCATTTTAAAGGTAATCAACATTTGGAAGACCAAGACGATTTGACTAGGATATCTCCATGAAAGATATGAAGACTCTGATGGAGTCTGAAAAAGAAAGAGACCCTTGACAATATATATCTTTGGGAGATGTGTCAATATGTATGCAGGATGCTGATGCAAACTTGTAGATGTCATGATAAAAGACCATCACAAAGGTAATGTTGATTTTAATGTTCATTCCCTTATTTTTGAACAAATATCTAGATGGGTTTATGCAGGGCTGCCAAGGGAAGATCTATGGATGTCTTCCACCACCGATGCACATGTAGTAGGATGAAATATCCTTACTTAAACATGGCATGAAGAAAGAAACATGGCATGAAGGAAGGCTGGATATGGACTGATAGATCACTTTCCGATGATGACATGGCCGACTCATGGATGAAAGTGATGGATGGTCAGTGACCTATGTAGAAGTCCCAAACATGAAGACTCCTAGATAACGAAAAGAAGTTCATAACATCGTGAGGAGGTGTTCTTCAAGCAACTGGTTGTCCCATCGTCTCCACCTGAGAAGTTGTTGTAGGTCCCTAATTAAGAGGGAGCCTGGAAACAAGTTTCTTACTTGGAAGAAACTTGGAAATTCCTAAGCCAAGAGGGAGCTTAGGTACATTCCTTCTGTAGGAATGAGTACATTCCTTTCTTGGAATAGATATGTCCTCCCTAATTGAGAGAGAGAGATAGACACATCATTCTGGTCTTCACCTAGGAAGACAGAATGGAGGATTGGGTAATCATTTGGCATCTGCTGCTCTTTGAGGATGAGATAGGGCATCCAAGATAAGAGTGGTCGTAGAGGATCAATATTCTTCGAGGACCAGGAACCCAAGATAAGAATAGTCCTGATGGAACACACCCTGAGAACCCGGTTGGGGTATGTTCCAGGAGAGACAATGATGAGAGTGTCTATAAATCATTGGTCTCGTCAACTTTGAGCTCAGATCTTGTGGAGAGATAGAGCTGTTAGTGAATGCCTTGCTATGTGAAAATGTTGGTTGATATGATGCTACACAAATGGATTACCAATTTGATTCTTCTTATGAGAAATTGTTCAGATTGAGAATAACCAAGTACCTTTATGAATACCTCCCTAGTTAAAAGGGAGTGTTGAAAAGTGTAACTAGGTTCAATGCTCATAATGACATGTAATCGTGATTTTTGTAAATGATGAAAAGAAGAAAAATAAATTATTATTATGCTTGCTTCATGGGTTTCATGAGCAAGGGATTTTATTTTTAGATGGCTCCCATTGTAAGCCTTTAGGATTTGTCAAAAGTGTCAATGTCATGTATGAGGAACCTTGCTTGGGCATGTTACAAATTTATATAAGTCAATATGATTATCTAGAAGGCCTCCAAAGACAAGCACAAGTTCTCCTCTTTAAGTCGGCCTCAAGAAATCATCTCGGCTCACCTAATTCAGAGACACAACCCTTCATAAGATCATGTTGGTTAATATCAAGGATAGACTACTATATGTAGGGACCTTGACCTATTCCACAGAGACAAAATTTTGGATATCTCTCCGAAATTTTGGGTGAACAGTCCAGTGACAAGTTTGGATATCAATTCAGTGAAGAAGCTCGATTAAGGTACAAGATTGTAGGGATAAGATTCGGCGTTATCTGACAGTCAAGGAGTTCGGTATACCTCTGTGATTCATATAGGAAATTGCAATGACACAGTTCGGTGAGAAGGCAACAGTTCGGTGCTAAAAGGAGGCTACAGTTCGGTGATTTGAAAAGATTAAGTTTAGGTGCTACTACAACAAGAGTTTTGCAGTATACACAATAATGAAGTCTCACCATAGTGATACAATCTTGGCGGAATCTTAGGGTCTCGGTGCTACCTCAAAGGAAAGATATTAGTGCTATCTCAAAAAAGACTCGATGCCCTCACAGATTTAATGTCTAGGTTATATGACAACAAGGAGGTCTCATAGTAAAGAGATCTCGATGTGAAGACAATGATAATATTTCGGTGGTAATAATGTCTCGATGCTAAGAAGGTCAAAGTGGAAGAGGAGTCAAGAAGAAGGTTGACTGTTAAAGAGAACTTGTGTCTTGGTCTTGGAGTGGCTAATAGGTCAAAGGTCCTGGTCTTGGTATTCGTTAATTGGAATCTCTATAAGAAGAATTTGTGCAGGCTTTCCTCTCAAAGAGTGAGAAGTTTTGGCCTTGGCTGATAGCCTACATTCTGTGTCTCTTGTCTATATATGTTCATGCATTGGTAGCTGTTTGATGAAGAAGAATACTAATTACTTAAGCAACAAGAAGATCCTAATCTAATGACGCAAAAAGGCACTCACAAGCAGTTACTAATTAAGAGAAATCACCTAATTCATGATGCCCTAGATTTCTCCACAGAACCTACTAGAAATGTACTCATCACTCAAACAAAATCTTGTCTTGACATGCTACGTTTTTTTCTATCTTATGTTAATGCTTAGACGGTGATATAAATGAGAAAGATCCCAAGATAGGCAATGATTTTGATGATATGTAGGTATTTGTTGTAGCATGTTTTTTTTGGATGCTAGAGGCCATCTAGAGCGTATTTGTTGATGTATTTTTGGTTCAAACCAAATTGCACTCGATACTAGTTTGGTTATGTGCACCCTTACATGCTATATAAATGAGAACTTCTAATTTGTGGACCTGTGGTTGATGAAGATTATAACTACTAGATGAATGATTTTATATGGTTTAATCCACGTTCTTATGTTTTCTATCGCTATTCATCATTCTACATGCTTTTGTTGACATATATGCATCAAAATATATAAAAATATATATTATATAAAATTCACTCCCAAAATCGCTCCTTACCTGGGAGATTTAGAAAATGTCGCTCCCCACTTCAACTTCCCACTTCCAAGCAACCTTCGCTTCCATCATACACATCATGTTCTCGTTTCCTAGATCCTGGAGTAGTAATACAAAGAAAAATCAAACAAGGGTGAAAGGAAAATAAAGAGGGGTGATAAAACAAAGGTCGGGGTAACTCATCTATCCACGATTGCTCCCTCCTACATCTATACACCCAAATATGTGGACATTCCTCATCATTGTCATCCCTGCACCCATGGCATTTGGCCTTGAGACCCCGGTGTCCCCATCCATTCATCATCATTCACATGGCACCAATCAAATGAAGGATGTACTAGGGAACTGTGTTTTCCTTTAGGGGTTGGGAACACCTAATATGGTTGTTTATTAGCCACTCCTACCTAGGGAGGTAACACTATTACGAGTCGAAGCCCCAAATTTGGAAGGGAAGCCCCCTATGAAGTCTCAATGTGCCCTTGATAAACGAGCTTGGCTCATTTAGATGCACTGATGAATTATTGTACTTGATGAGGATGCACATTGGACATTGTATCTAATTGGAAGGTGGTTTCATCATGGGTTGGGCAACTTAGTTGGGGCCCAAGTTCACCAGAGGATCATATTATCACCCCTAGAGGAAGCATTGAGAGCCATGGGACTCCCATCATGTATAGAGCATCATTTTCATGCCATGGGCATCCTCAACACCTTCAACAGTTTGCTCATTGCCCCACTTTATTCACGAGATGATGCACTTGGACCATTGTGCCCCAACCAACTTAGCAGTGATCACATGGTTTGGCAACTGATCCAAGTCCCCAAGGAGGTTTGTCTATCCCCTTGAGACATGGGAGGGAAAGCTATATCATCAAATCGCTCAGTATTAGAGCATTACAGGGTATTCTATTATCAGGAGACCGATGAGACCAGTTTCTGTGCCCCAAACTCAATTTGGGGCCCCACATGATGACTTCCATGGAGAGTAAGGGGCTATCCCGTAGTTCATGATTTATGGAGCCCTCCCACACATTGTGGCACTAAGAGGACTCAACGTGGCCCTACAATGGCCCTACATCAGCGTGATGCCATCAATTCGGCTAGCATTTGGATAGCTAATGCATAATTTGTAAAAGCTACTTGGTCGACTTGTGACCAAGGCATGCATTTTGCACATTTTTGTAATGTTAGGGGGCTCTTAGGTTAATAATTCGACCTACTAGGTCTCATATAAATAGAACTCCATTTCATTTGTATTGGATCGTCATCACACTTGGATTCTTTCTCTTGTAAAGAACTCACATTTGTTTCTTTGGCTATTGGAGATCTTTTGGAATGCATTTTGACATTTGGAGCTAATTCACATTTCTTTCTTTGAAGCTATTTCTTGGATCTTGGATGGATATATTGCATGTCATCTTGTAAGTGCCCTAATTGTTGAAGGTTGATTTTGGAATGCTTTCTACTAGAGTATTGTATATTTTATCTAATGTATGGCATGTAATGAATATTCCTAGTGGATGAATAACTTTGAATTCTTCATGAAACTCTATTATCTCTTGAAGTAGGTAAATGTTTGAAATTGGTACCTAGGGCATCAATTTTGGGCCTCCTTAGGAACGTTTTATCTCATCTTGAATATCCTAAGTCTCCAAGTCCTTGGTGGTCATCTCTAGTTTTCATCCATAATTTTTCCTCGTAAAAGTCGGTCCTTTTAAGGCTAGGGCGAAAATCTAGGGCTTGCAGCGAAATTTTAGGGAGGTGATTTTTCGAGAATTTGAGAGCCTAAACATCAAGCTTGGGGTCTAGGCTAAAAAAAATCCTGCACCCATATGTGCCATGTTTATTTATGAATATCTAAATAGAAGGGACTTGAATCAAAGAAAAAAAGGTAAAATGGGAAATTATTAAAACTTCAAGGTGGTAAATCCAAGCTCAACTCTCTCTTAAATGCTAGCATAATCATATAATGGAGATTCCTAGCTCTTAAAAGCTACTTGGACTAGTAAAAGGGAACTCTATCATCGTATAGGTTGCAAGTTTGATGGTGTCGGCATAGTATAACTATCTATATCACTAGAAATGCATTGAACAACGTTACCAAAATATTTGATATCTTAGTGATTTCAAATTGTTTGGACTCTGGAGTTTTTTAGGTTGCTGATATTTTCCATATTTTTCATGTCCATGTTTATGCTTATTGAGTATTTTCAAGTTGATGATCCCATTTGCAACACCAAGGAGTTTTTCCATTTTTTTGCGAGTTGATGATCCTATTTGCAACACTATGATACTCAGCTATGTGTTGATATGTTGCTGCTAGAGTTGAACAAAAATATATTCCTACCAGAATGGAAGTGTCCCCTGTCGATTTGTTGCTCAACACTTGTCATGTACTGATTGTCTTGCATATCCTTGTTCAAATAATGATCAATGTTGCATTAATCTTTATCGGGATATTATCCGTGCGGGGAAAAAATTGGAAAAAATCGGGAAAAAATCAGTAAAAATTGGGAAAAAATCGTAACATACAAAAATATTCATTTTTTTTTCAATTCTTTTAATATCTAAAGCATTTACAACATAAAATAAATACATTGACACATAAATATGATAAAAGAACTAATATATAAGATGTTTAATATCATTTCTAGTGCTACATCACACATAACAGTGAATCATGTCCTGAATAGTAAGTCCTAACTCGTGACTCCCAACTCAACCTCAAAATATCAACAAAAAATATAATAATGTATCTCATGAGTCATATCATGAGTCATAATGTCATATACAATGAAATGAACCAAATAACTAAAGTCTAATACTATTGATTTTCTCTGCCCCTCTTGCGAGAAAATGCAATAGCTTTCCCTTTCCCTCTAGATGTAGATGCGAGTGGAGTTGGCAGTGGACTCTATTGTGCTCTAGAAGCTGAAGAACTAGGAGCTATAGGAGGTAGACCACGTTCTCTACTGGTGGCAGGGGTAGCCCGAGTAGGTGGTGTCACCTACTCCTCCTGTTGTTCCGCCTCCTCCTCCTCCTCCTCGCCCTCCACTACCTCTTGCACTAACCAATCATCAACAGACTCCATGAGAGGCCTCTCGGCCTCAACCCTCCATGCAGCAGTGGTGTCAATCCCATCCAATGAGATGGCCTCCATATCAGGTGTCCTCTCAAGTTGCCTCACCCACAATCGAAGGTTGTAGTAGACATAGACCATGTCATTAAGTAGCTAGGACTCCAACTCGTACAAAGATCATGAAATAATAATTATAAAAAAAATATTGTTTAATGAATTCAAAAAATTATTTGGAAATTTGCAATGTTAACCTGTTGCGCTTCTTGTTGTGTATTTTTTCAAATACACTCCGGTTACGCTCACATCCTGGGGAACTACATGTTTGGTTGAGGATTCAAATGGCAAGCTTTTGCAGAAGGGGTACTCAGGCACCATACATTCTCCACCATGTATCTACAACAAAATTACAAATAAAATTTTAAATAAACATAAGAAAAAAATGAAATTTGAAAGTTGAATCAAAGTATGAAGTTATGAACTTGAACAGAATGAAATTTGAAACAAACTAAAAAATACCTGCCATTTTAGTCGTCCTATCAGTCACAGCCATGTCAAAACCAAATGTGCCACCTGCCATCCTATATGTCTCAATTTCTTTGGAGATTTCTGTACGTTCTGCTGGAGGTCGCACCATCCTCTGAACATAGGTTAAGAATCTATCCATGATCTCAACATCAAATACGAATCCACATGGGTAAGAAAATGCGGGGTTCAGGTAGATCTATGCAGCATGAATGTGACGATGGAGTGTGTTGTTCCATCGTTCATCGATCACTTCCCATAGGAGGAGTTGTCTCTGAAACCCATCAGCGCCCTTATCATCATAGTAGGCCCGAATGGATTCTTTTGCCCTGCCCATGGCCTCATACAAATAGCTCATTGCGGGCTTCTCACCATCTACTAATCGAAGAACCTTTACCAAAGGTTCAGTAATGGTGCACACCTCTTGCACTCCCGCCCAGAAGTCTTCCTGGTATGAAACTAGTTTGCATATGGCCTATCCCTCTGGTTTGCGGCTCATTGTCAAAGCACACCACTCCTTTGAAAGAAACATTCTCTTCACATTCCACGTAGAATTCAAGAGGGATTGAAGAGATATGAAACTGGTGGCAAACCGTGTAATGGCGGAGTGGACCAACTCTTTGTTGTTGGTGAATTTTCTCACCAAGCTAAGCACAGATG
The DNA here is from genome assembly GCA_000404065.3 of Pinus taeda. Lineage (NCBI taxonomy): Eukaryota > Viridiplantae > Streptophyta > Pinopsida > Pinales > Pinaceae > Pinus > Pinus taeda. Next base: position 101,788 of record APFE031453408.1, read on the forward strand.
TATGATTATTTATAAATTTTGTAATGCTTTTTGATGACTCAACAATATCCTTGACAAATGAAATTTTCCCTATGTCCTCCAACATCAAATCAATACAATGTGCAGCACAAGGTGTCCAAAATAAAGTAGGATGCTTCTCCATAAGCATCCTGCCAGCAACAACATAATTTGCAGCATTGTCCGTTATGACTTGGACAACATGTTCTGCACCCACCTCCAAAATAAATACATCCAACAAATCACATAAAGTTTTTGCATCTTTGATATGTGTAGATACATCAACAGATTTCATAAACATAGTCCCCTTGGGACAACTAACCAAGAAGTTTATAAGGGTTCTCCCCTTTTGGTCAATCCAACCATCTGACATCACAGTGCATCCTGTTTGTGCCCATGATTCCCTAAACTCCTCCAATCTTTTGGTGCAGTCAACCTTTTCATTCTGAAGAATCCGACCTCTAAAGTCAACATAAGAAGGGATTTTGTACAATGGGCCAACAGTTGCAATAGCATCAACAACAGGCTAGAAATATTGATTATTCCTTACAACGCTGAAAGGAATATCACTCCAAAGGAGAAATTTGGCCAACAACTTGTCAGCTTGTTCTTTCTCAGTTTTTTTAAGCATTGAAGTGATAGATGGCTGTGAACCAAGCGTGGTTCTAGGAACAAAAAATGATGAGGCAGCTACTGGGTTGGTTGATGCTGAAGTAGAACCAATGCCACTTCCTTGTTCACCTAAGCTTAACACAGATTTTGTTAGTTGCTTCTTCATTTCTGCTTTGGCCTCTCTATTGTGCTCTAAATTTTATAATGATTTCATAGCTTTTTGGATGATTTCAGGATTTTTATTTGTGCGAGGCCCTACATCAAATCCAGGGATTTGTGCAAGGTGATACTTCAATCTGTAAACCCCCCTTGACATATGCTGCCCACACAACTTGCAAGACAAATTTATTCTATCAATCCCTTCATCAGGTTCACAAAATTCCCACAGAGGGTCCAATTTCCTTGGCATGTTTGACTTTGATCTTTGAACTTTGAAGTTGAATGGTGATTCGGTGAACCTATGGCAAAATAAGGATTACAATTTACAAGTTACAAACTTACAATTTACATTGTACAAAAACTAAAAAAAAATTACATACATGAGTAACATAACAAAACACATGGAATTTTTGACAATTTAAGAAATTTTAACAAACAAAATGAAAATCAAATGACAAAAACCCCATCAAGATTCAAATCAATTAAAAAATATTTGATAACCCATTGAATTCTTTTGATAAACAATGGGTTATCCATATTCCAAACCCAACCAAAAACATAGAAAAAAACCAAAACAAAGTTGCAAAACACAAAATGTTGGTGCCCATACCGGTTTGATGGAGAAAATTCGTCTCCTCCTTAGCTCTCACTCCGTTTTTCTCCTCCAATCAGCGGATTCAGCTCTCAAATGACCAAGAGGTCACTCCAAAACCCCATCGCTGTCTGTGCAAATGAATTTAAAAAAATCGTGATTTTTTGTTCTATAAACCCATTGTTGTAATGGGCCACAATTTTTTGAAAAAAAATTGTCGTAAATAATGTTGTATTTATCGGGCGATAATATCGCTGGTTTTAAAAAACCGCGAGTCTACGATAAAATCGCGAGTAATGCAACACTGATAATGATACCACTACATGAGTTTATTCTTTCACGCCTCCATTAAAATGTGTTGGAAAAAACCATACAAGAAATTAATGTTACTAAGTCTGCCAAACATAACCAAGTGAATTACTAAGTGGTCAAACTCAACCTTTCATGTGAGTCCATTTTTTTGTGGCATGGTAAATTTTAATTTAGTTCCACTCTCTTCTCTCAAATTATGATGATTTGGGTCATCTTAAAATGGGAAAAAACCTTGGAGGGCAAAGTTCCACGGTAAAAAATTAAAACTCCCATTCATCAAGTGGAGTTATAACTTTTGGAAAAAAGTCTTACTAGATATGGGGAAGAATTTCCCTTGAAAAGGGGGTTGAGTTTGTACGTTTGGTCCAGAGTCATCTCAAGGAACCTAAGCAATCACTAGATAGGTCCACATGTGAAGCACTCAACTCTATGTTGATTTCTAATAGCATCGGATGTGCTCTATGCCTCAATATTTGCATGGAGGCTTGGACACATGTATTCCACAATTGCTAGAACTTGTTTTAGGAAATTCCACCAGTAATTATTTTTTATTAAAATAATAAATATTTTTTCATGGGTGAAACTTCTAGAAGAAGATGAGGATCAAGCCAAAATGATCTGAGCATTGATTAGAATCTAATTTGGGCTGTTGGTTCTCAACACAAGGATTATAAGAGGCTTGATGGGCATTTCGAAAACACATCGAGTGAGAGATCAACGATCGAATTTCTAAAGAGAGCAATGCAGCAGTTGCCATAGAGATTCAAAGTGATTTCTTGCAGTGAGGGGCAGGGATAGTTTCGGTTGGAGAATTTCTTGTTCCGCGAATACATTACAGAGGAGGCAGAGAGAGATCCAGAATAGCTAGCCAAGAGGCTACGCTGGGCAACGTAGGCTGACGCAGAGCCTGTGAGGAGATCTGTATTTTGTTGGAGAGGTCAAGTTTTGGAGACGGGAGCTGGGGTGTGAGATCGGGAGGGCAAAAATCGAAGTCCAAAAGCAAATCAATCAGCAGGAGGAGTGACACAGTCCCCAAAAGTTGTGACGTAGGGCCTACGTAGAGACAACTAGGGGCTAGCCATTTCGTGGTTGGATCAGTCAGGATCGCAAGTGATAGCGTGAGGTATATCTCACTTATCTCTCTGTCAGCCATATTCTCTGTATTGGATAGCTAGCAAGGCATCCAAAGATTGTATTTAGAAAAAAGCTACTCCTTAATAATACAAACCCTCCGCTGTTGCACCGGTTTTCTCTTATTGGGTTTTTCTAGGGACATTTGTCCAAAAATAACTATGTAGATGTGTGTGATGTTTATTTCTCTCCTGTGTTGTATTTAGTTTCTACAGTTTTTATTTGTGTAGGATGCAATGTATTTAATTCGATATTTGCCGTAGCACACAAGTAAATTGGTTATTCGAATTAACAATTAGAAGAATTAACATCAGTTGCTGTAGTAGGAATCAGATAACCGATTTTTCACATGGTAGCAGCACAAATCGTGAGCAGAAGAGCTCAGAAGCAGAAAGGAGGAGGAGTTCTAAATTATTGTAGAGGCAACAATTCGAAACCCCCTGCAGGCAGCACAGTCCTTGGGCCAGAAGGTTGAAGTTTTGAGGAGGAATTGATTTATTTGAGTGAGTCGACACAGAAATTCGATCTCCAGATCGAAGCTTTCGAGAGGCAGAAGGGAGCAACATATTTTTCCTTGCAGAACATATCTTCAACTGGGACTCAAATATTTCGCAGCAGTTATTGGCAGAATAACGTCAGTAGGAGAGAGAGATACATTGTTGAGGGAATTCCTCCTCAGAGGACTTCCAACCAAGAAGTCTGATTTCTCAAGTGCTGAGCAACAATAGAGAGGAGCTGATCTACTAACTCCAACAGCGAATGCGTAGGCTAGCCTGGTGCTGCGCAGAGGAGAGAGGAGGTAGTTCGATAGTTCGTTGGCAATGATTACAGCTAATGGGTTGCGTCCAATTATGTGATCTGGAAAGCTAGGATCTCATGCCTTCTGGATGAGCACGATCTCAAATCCTACGTGGACAGTGTGGTAGCTATACTCGCAGATCCAGATCTACTTAAGAAATACAAGGCTGAGATGGCAAAGGCCAAATGATTAATCCTCGACTGGGTGAGGGATCACGTAGTGTCACATTGCCGACAAGGATACAACCCGATAGATGTGGGAAGCATTGGCCACACTATACGAAGGATCTTTCGAGCAGTGAAAGATGTACTTGGAGCAGAAGATGAGATCCACACAGATGCAGAAGGGGGAACGCATTGATCCATTGCTAACGAAGCATCAGGAGATCCAAGACTCGTTGGCAGCTATGGGGTCAACACCTCAACCTACTGCAATGGTGAGGCTGACCCTAAATTCAGTCTTAGAAGAATGGCAAGTGTTTGTCCAGAGCATCCTAGGCAGAGAGATTGCCAGATTTGGAAGGGATGTGAGCCTCTCTTCAGTAGAAAGAGATGAGGAGAGACTTAATCAAGTGCAAACTTGATAGTAACAGCAGTAGCAATGGGATGAAGCCAAAGGAGGAGGATGAGAATGCAACACTCGCATCTAAGGGGCAGTAGGAGCAGCGGAAGAAGAAGAAAAATGTTTCGAAGATCAAGTGCTTCCAGTGTGGTGAACTTGATCACTACACTACACAATGTCCTCTCAAGAAGAAGAACAAGGATGAGAAGCATGATTTGAAGGTTGTATCCGCACAGATCGAGGAGTTTGCCATGCTTGCCCAGAGGTGGGGTGATATAGAACTGTAGTTCGAAAGAACTACAAATGGGCAGGATCCTTGAGGAGTCCACCTCTTGGATCAATACCTTGCTATGGGAGCCCAGATCAGAAGTAGCAGGATGAACCAGTGTTAGTTGATGCAGAGGAGTGTTGGAGTGATAGTTGCAGTGCCTAAGAGTGACAGAGACTAAACAACGTAGAGCTAGAGTTGGCAGCAGTGCAGTTGGCACAGAGCAGAGTCACCAGCAACACAAAGGCTTTGGAGGGTCAGTGCAAAGACTAGCAGCAGTCAAAACTCCAACAACAGATGCATCATACTGAACACTTGTTTAGTAATTTTGAATGCTTTTCCGTTGCTGATGCAGTAGCGGCAACAATTGGAGAAGATTGCAGTGCAGATACAGTGTTGGCAGTCGCAGTGCCAGGAACAACAAAGATGCAAAACTTATGAGGGTTGCAGTATGTTGATTTGGGGTAGCATCGGATGTGCTCTATGGCTCAAATTTTGCAGGGAGGCCTGGTCCCTAGTCTTTCAAAGAACCCATAAAGTGTTTTAGGAAATTCCACCTAGAAGTGATTTTATTAAAATAATTAATATTTTTAATGGGGTTTCTAAGTCTAAACTTAGGAAAATTAAAATATTAATGGTTATTAATCTAATCAGGGGTGAAACTTCTAGAAAGAGCCACGGATCAAGCCAAAACAATCTGAGCCTTTGATTATGATTTAATCTAGGCCGTTGGTTGTCCAATAGGAAGATATAAGAAGTGGCTTGAGGGTCATTTGGAAAACACACAAATAGATGGAGAAAATCGATTTTCTGAAGTGAGAAGTTCTAAGGAGGAAAAATCGATTAAGGAAATCTCTTGCAGTTGAGGGGCAGGGATAGCAGCTTCCGGAGAGAGAGATTCTCATCCGGAGATACATCAATAGAGAGACGTAGTAAGTGATCTAGAAGCCTTCACACAGAGGCTGACGCAGGGCGAGAAGGGCCACGTAGAGGTAGAGAGAGAAAGTCGAAAACCAGAGCAGTGGGTCAGTTTCAGCAGCCGGAAGCCGGGGTGTGAGACCGGGAGGCTGAGAGCAGTGATTCTAGGCTTCTGATCGAATTCCCAGTTGGGTGACGTAGTGCCTGAAAGGGCTGACGCTGGGACAACGTAGAGGCAACACAGAGGTAGCGCAGTGCCTGCTAGGGGCATCTCATCAGTAGCCAAAACAACCGAGACTTTTCTTAGTGATTGTGTGAGGTGAACTCACAAAGCTTCTGCCAGTATTTCTCTTTGTAACTGAATAACTCAGTGAGGTATTCAGTGATGTATTCAGATTTTGCTACTGCTTAATAAGAATAAACCCTCAGAGCTGCTGCACCGGTTTTCCGGCATTGGGTTTTTCCAGGGACTATTTGTCCAAAAATCATTGTCCTATGTGTTGTGTTTTTCTTTCGCATATATGTAAATTAAGTGAAGGCTGCAGATGTATTCACTTCGAAATTTACCATAGAAGAAAGTAAATAACTTGTATGATTTAATCAAATAGGAGAAGTAACAAAAGTTTGCTGTAGTAGGGATTCCGGCTTAGGAATTTTCACACAGTACAGATGCAGTGTTGGCAGTGGTAGTGTTAACAACAATATAGATGTAGAATTTGCGCAGTAGTTGATGGAAAGCAATGTCAGACATTAGCAACGCAAAGGGAGATGTTATAGAGAAGGGTGATGCTTCAGCAGGTTGCATTACTAGAACACATTCCTCGCTAAGAGGGAGTGTTGATTTTAGGTAGCATCGAATGTGCTCTGAGCCTCAAAATTTGTAGGGAGTCTTGGACACATGTATTCCACAATACCCAGATATTGTTTTGGGAAATTCCATCCGGATTCAGTTTTATTAAAATAATTAATTATTTTTAATGGGTGCCTAAGTCTAAAGTTAGGGAATTAAAATAAATAAAGGGTATCAATCTAACTGTGGGTGAAACTTTTAGAAGAAGACGAGGATCATGCCAAAGTGATTTGAGCCATTGATTAGAATCTAATTTGGGTTGTTGGTTCTCAACAGAAGGATTATAAGAGGAGGCTTGATGAACATTTGGAAAACACATCAAGTGAGAGATCAAAGATCGAATTTCTAAAGAGAGCAGTGCAACAATTGCCAGAGATAGATTCAAAGTGATTTCTTGCAGTGAGGGCAGGGATAGCTCCGATTGGAGAATTTCCTGATCCGGGAATACATTGCAAAGGAGGCAAAGAGAGATCCGGAAGAGGTAGCGTAGAGGCTACACTGGGCAACATAAGCTGACGTAGTAGCAGCGCAAAGCCTGTGAGGAGATCCGTATTTTGTTGGAGAGGTTGAGTTTTGGAGCCGGGAGCCAGGGTGTGAGGTCAGGAGGGAAGAAATCGAAGTCCCGAAGAAAATCGATCAGCAGGGGGAGTGACGCAGTCCCCAAAAGTTGTGATGCAAGGCCTATGCAGCGACTACACAAAGGCTGTGCAGAGACAGCTAGGGGCTAGCCATTTCGTTGCTGGATTAGTCAGGATCTCCAGTGATAGTGTGAGGTATATCTCACTCATCTCTCTGTCAGCCATATTCTCTGTATTGGATAGCCAACAAGGCACCCAAATATTGAATTCAGAAAAAAACTACTTCTAAATAATACAAACCCTCAGTTTCTGCATCGGTTTTCCTGCATTGGGTTTTTCAGGGGAAATCTATCCAAAAATAACTGTGTAGATGTGTGTGATGTTTATTTCTCTCTTGTGCTGTATTTAGTTAACGCAATTTTTATTTGTGTAGGTTGCAGTGTATTTAATTCAATATTTGTTGTAGCACACAACAAGTAAATTGGTTAATCGAATTAACAATTAGAAGAATTAACATCAATTGGTGCAGTAGGAATCAGGTAGCCGATTTTTCACACTCTATAGTGACACTTGTCAAGCTTCATGGTAATCACAACCATTCAAGCAAGTATCCAAAGGTGAGCCCTCCAAAATATCTCCAACGTCATGTGCTCCTCTGGGTCCACCACATATGTAATGAAGATATATATTCAAACATCAAACAATAATAATAATAATAAATCAAGTGACATACCCTAACTAAATGACATGACCTAATGAAGGGATAGGACCTCAACCATTGTGAGTAGCGAGTGCCATAGTCACTTGGTTTGCCACATTGAAGCTTGAAATTCAGATTTAGTTGAATGTGAAAACTTGGTTTGAAATTCGACAAACTTCTATTTGATTTCAATAAGTGTTCAAGGGATTAACATGAAGAGGAACTTACCACTCGTTGCAAGCATCAAGTAAGGGAGGTATGGACTTGGAGTATGGAAGTAACCTAATTTTGTCTTTGTGTGAGCTTTGTTAGATATCTTTGTCTGCAGCAAGTTGTTTTGTTGAGTTGTTGACTTACTTTTGATGCTCCAATCTCTAACATTGTGCATGTTCCAATGTGGCAATATGCATTCAATTTGAACTTCCAAATATTGTGTAGGTTTGGGCTATACGTTTGTAGCTTGTCTAAGGTTGGGTGGATAGTTAGAGTCCCAATCTTAGCTGCAAAATATCTTATAAGATAAATATTCTATAGGTCTCTGTGCATATGATTATCATGTCTATGTTTATTGTGTTGAAATATGTCATGATAATGTCGAGTGTTGTTTTTCTGTATGAGTAAGGAATATTAATATCTTGTGTAAAGATTTAAGGAATGGTTCAATTCTTGTGGATATTTATGAGCTAGAAATTAACCTAGGAATATGTGAGCATGAAGAGATGGGAATCTTTGTTAATGATTAAATAACTGCACTAGCATGTTTGGATAACTGGTCACTGTGTTGATAAATTGTTCATGTTAACAATAAGGAATGTGATTCCCTGTTTAAGAGCACTTCTTGAATATTTTCCTAGGAATGGGTTTATCCTTGTTTCCATGTTGAGCCTGCAAATTGGTCTAAATGGACTGTGTATGAAGAGATGAATCAATCTATGTTAATCAACGAATACTTGCATCAAAATGTTTTCGCTATTAGGCCGACATTTTCCCATATGCTTAGGAGGGATAACCTTGGAAGGACCTTCTTCTACCATTGAATATCTATAGACCATTCGTCGATGGCCTTGGCGAAGGCCCTTATATGTGCGTTAATAGTTACTACGCGTGGGTTGGAATTCTTAAGTTTGAAGCACATGACTTCGGAAGGAAATGACATAAACCCTCTTCGATCTTTTGACTAGGTGCCATTGAGAGCTGAACGCTTATAGCCACCCACATGTCTCAGAGGTTTGGTACCCCAGAGATTTTGATGGAAGGCTGAGCAAGTCCCGCCTGGATTAAATTCTCGGGTTGATGTAGTAGTGGGGATGCTGTCAATGCTCAAAGAAAGACTATGGAAAATGCCACATTTCCCATACAATGAGAATTATGCAATTCGCAAGGGGCCTAGAGCCTTCAGTGGAACTGACAGTCACATGGCACATGAAGTGGAGGGCATGATGAAGGTTGATGTCACCTTGATGCTTAGGACCAGTGTCGTCACCCCGAACCTTGAAAATTTTGGACCGAGGGTGTGGTAGAACTGTTGGGATTTAGGTCCCTGGGTGACTTGGCATGTGGGGCCGTTTAGTGGGGACAAGCACCGCGTGGTGTGAATGCGCTCACGTATAAGTCTAGGGTTGCCAACCTTATTGTAAGGGTATAATGCAATGTAGCATGGAAGGTTGTCCCCGACATTTTCAACGGGGGACAGTATTGGAACCAGCTGGGATCTCATTCCTAGGGTGACATGGTCATAGAGGGCTTGTACTCACGCACATCATATCATATATTATGCTAGAGTTTAGGGCCTTGTGATCCATTGAGAAGTTAATTTGTGACTTGGTATGAGCAGGTCGGCAGCTACCATGTGGTATGATATGGGTCATGACTTGGACAACCATGTGACTGCCACAGGGAAGGTTAAATGACGTGGAACTACCTAATAGGCCATTTTTTTAATGGCCACATCTTTTGATCCAGGAGTTGGATTGAATCAAATTTTATATCATTGGAAAGGTCTCGATGAGACAAATACAATGAAGTTTCCATTTGAAGTTTTGAAGAATTTGTAAAAGATTGAAAAATTTAGACCCCATTTCTACAATTGGACTTTGGAGGTCAGGTTAGGATAGTAACTGCCTCCTACCCTTAGTAGGGGATAGGGATAGTAGGGGGTATCTTACAATGTCATCAACAATCTAAGGAACCAAATGAGCACCCTAACCATCCAAAGCTCTTTGTGATGAAAATCATAAGGTTAGTCAAAACATTCACTACTATAGGCCTTATGCAAAATGAGGGTTAACACATAGGAAGATAAGCAAGATAGAACAACTGTCATGATGTTGAGAGAACATTTGGAGAATTGTATGGTACTTGTGCTTAGCATATTGATAACTTATTTTGTTGAATGAGTGAATCAGTGGATTTATTCCCATAGAATTTTGAAATTTAGTTGAACTTTTGAAGACATGGCAAAGCACCTAGTTTGTACACTTGACTTTTACAATTTTAAATTAAATAGTTAATACAAATGGTAGTGGGCCCAAATTTTAATGTGCTTGTTACATTTGACATGTTTTGTTTCTTTTGATAAAAGTTGCTCTTTCAAAATTTGTTGTTTACTGTGAGGGATAGTTTTGGTTTATTATCCCAACAAAAAGCTGTCTCTAATGATGGTCATTTGAAATCAGTTAAGTGGACTTCACCCTGGAGACAGAGAGGCTCTAATTCTTACTGTTAAAGCTGCCAAAGTTTTGGATTGCATTTTTTATGAGCAGGTTGGCCTACTTAACAATCTTTAGATGCTGCTGTTTTATTTATTGATTCTTTTTTTTCTTCCTTGTTTCTCTTATGCTTGCTAACCTTTTTCCTAGCTTGGAAATTGAAGTTACTGTTTGTCATAATATCTCTTTCATCGTTTCTTCGGTTAATATCTAAATGTGAATTGTTTCTGAGATATGAGCATATATGTTCAGGTGTGGTCTAGTAACCTAGAATTGAAGAACTGGCTGGAACAGCATTCAGAGGATTCTGAGCTTGATAAAGTCAAGTTTAACTACTATTTAATTAACAAGAGCCCATGGTATGAGGAATGCCTAATATATTTCTTTTGTTATTGGATAATTTGTAAAATTGCATTATTTACATTGATTGTTGTCCACCCTTTTGTTGTGTACCCATGGTTATGATTTCTGCAGCAAAAAACATCTCTGCATGAATATTTGACCTCTATTTCACTGCTTTTAAAAGCGAGGGGTGATAATAGAAGTGCACATATTGGTGAGTTGGAATTCTATGTTTTTACCGTTCAAGGGGCTAACAGAATGATCTGGAGAATACTTGGGTCTCTGGTAACACTTGAGCAGAATAGAGACATTGAAGCAGCTTGTGCAGATCCCGTAAGCTACAATATAATAAGTGGTTACCTAATGAGTTTTGTTCTATGCTTGAATCCTGAATCTAACCATGTTCAAATAGAAGCAAAATGTCTCTATTTGAATCTTATGTGTTGTTTCACATTTTGATGACAAAGAATAGCAAGAGTCTGCTATTTGTGTTATTGTAACGTATCTGGCAGATTGTGCACTTATGCCAGGTTAATAGTAAGCATATCTTCTTTTATCATTTGTATGGTTCTTGCAGGTTTTGATGGACTTGAGTTGTATTTACTATTTACTTACGTCCGATAATTACTGTTCACTGAATTTCAGTTATCTTTGAGGAGTGGAATAGTTGAAGGGCTGTTTGCTATTTAATAGGGAAACCATATGTCTGTGCCTAAGAGACAGTCTTATGCACAACTCTGTGAGATTCAATAGATGAAAATACCAACAGGCTATCTTTTAGCAAATAATTCAGAACCCTAACTGTTGGACACAACTCTTGTTGATGTTTGTAGCTCGGGCAGGTACTTCTGCATAGGCCTTGTGTGTAAGTCTTAGGCATGCAAAGTCAGCCACATTCTCCTTAGTACACTTGCTCAAGTGTGAGCAAGTTGCTAATGTAACTGAGCCTAAGACTAACATAAGAAAAAACACATTTTATTATGTTGGCTTATTGGGCTAAAAGAAAATTAGGAAAAGTAAATAATCTACATTAGTGGTTGTGAGCATCCATCCTAGGGTCCTCTAACTAAAAACTAAATTTATTTAATTTAAACACAATAAGAATGGAAATAACTTATTTATAACTCAACATTTATTGGATGACAATATACAATTAAAATTTATTTACAACATATTAAACAAGAAAAAAATTCATTGCAATCATTTACATAAGTAATCAATAAATGGAAGAATACTTATTCCAGTAGTTTGGTTGAGATGCTTCTGACTCTGTTGGAATGCTCCTCTCGACTACATGACTGAATTTATCTTCTAGCCAACTATGAATGATTTCCTAGCCCAAGGAACTTCCACAGGTTCCCTAGCCCTTCGAGCACAAGTCGAACCAGATATAGTGTGTCTAAGTTAAACAAACTCTCTCCAGATCCAAGTTTGTATTTCCTCATTTATTTGTCTATTCTCTCCCTTCTCTTTCTCCACATTCCTCCCCCAAAACAAAATCCTCCAAACCAAAGCCAAGACCAAGGATTCTTCCCCTCTCCTCTTATCATCCTTCCCCTTTTATGTCTCTTCCTCCCATCCACCTCAACCACGTATCATTAATGTCATGACTACCCCCTCATGCTTTCATTTAGTATCCTTGATTTTTCTTACCATATATTGTTCAAAGTAGATTTGAGAAGACATTTTAGGAATAAAATATGGAAATTTAATTTAGAATTAAATTGGAAAAGACCATATCTTCTCCCAAATAGATTTGAGAAGACACCTTGTGATATGGATATTTAATTTGAAAATTAATTGGAGAAGACCATATCTTCTCAAGACTAAAAGACACCTTGGGATATGGATATCTAATTTGGAATAAATGGGAGGAGACTATATCCTATTCAAAATTAATTTTGAGAAGACAAGTTGGGAATTGAATACTAACAATAATAAAATTTATATTAGTAAAATAAAATTACAGTTTCACAAATGTAGGTATATACCAATATTTCTTGATAATTATAAGTCAATATTTTCAGATAAATTAAACGCTAATAAAATTTGCATGATAAGATTAAGTAGGGCATTACATACACCCCTCCTTCAGAAAACTTCGTCCCGAAGTTAGAGTGAAAAAGATACAAGGAGTTCGAAAGAAATTTGTCAATAAGGCATAACAAAATAGAGAGAGTTATAGTAGTAAAATTAAGTAAGTCAGACAATGATACCACTTCCCATCAAGAGTCTTCAACTAATCTATATCCTCCTATCCTTCCTAACCTACTTCCGCTCCCACCCTATCCATCCTTTGCTGCTATATACTATGGCATTGGCTATATTAATCTAACCATTGATAAAACAAATATGGCGGAAGCGTCGACTATATCGACCTAACTTCTCCAACAGGCAACTGAAAATCGTCATCACATGTCTAGGGGAGCATGTCCATCACTACCCTCCCACGATTCCAGGTTTGGAGGTTACACAGTGGGAAATACCTCCACCCCTCCTCACAATTAGGGTCAACACCCTAATATGGACCACACTACAACGCTGGTTGGATACTTGTCATCGAATAATCCAATGAGGTAGTTTTTTCACCTGCCATTTACATTTTACCCATGTTATAAGAGTACATATAAAGTAGATACAAAATGTAATAGAACAATGTACATCATACCTTTCCTTATTAGATGTTTCGACCTTCCCCAATGGAAGAGTAGATCTTGGTTATTATATAGTTTTTTCCAATCTGCAGGTTAGTTCTCATTCATGCATATATATAACAACAAAATATATTAAATAAGTGATCTTAAGCATCATGTTATTGAGTCTAGACGTGTCAATTTTGTAGTTCATACTGGAAATACATCTTACATTAGATAAATCATAATTTTACTAAGTCATTCATTAGATAAATCATATCCACTTAAGCCATATATGAAACAACAATAACTCGGATAAGTCATGCACTAGATAAATCATAATCAAGTAAGTCGTACATTAGGTCATACATCAAACGTTTCCATCATCAATACCTAATCCATCTAATGATTTATATAGGTAGTTTCAATATTACATAGCATTCATGAATATATAACATGGAACTGCAAATAGAGCCTTAGCATAGGTAGCTATCTAAGTCAAAATGCGCATTGCAGATGCTTAAAAAGTGAGGCGTAGTCGCGACGTATAGTCTCTGCATCCTCCTAGGTAACAGATCTTGGGCTATACTTGTCCCACTGGACCTTAACCTGGTCCACCATGCGACCTCTGAGTTGTGGAACCCTACGGTCCAATATGCGTAATGGTTCGACCATTATGGTTCCCATGTCCGAGAGCTGCAATTCCCTCCAATCCAGTTTGTGAGATTCATCAAAAACATAATGTCGTAAATAGATACATGAAAAACATCATGAGTTTTATGCAAATGGGGTGGCAATACAACACGATAGGCAATTGGTCCAATCTTCTCCTTGATCCTAAAAGGTCCTATAAACCGAGGTGACAACTTCGTCCCTTTCCCAAACCGAATGGTGCTTTTATTGGGTCGGATACGAATAAGAACTTGGTCTCCTACTTCATAACTTCGATCAGTCCTATGTGAATCAGCGTAACTCTTCTGTCTATCTTGTGCTTCCTTTAACCTTTGTCGAATCTTCCTAACCTATTCTTCCATTTCTTGAACTAATTCGAGCCCAACTATTACTCGGTCCTCCAACTTTTCCCAACTCAATGGCATCCTACATGGCCCTCCCATATAGAGCTTGCTGAGGAGGCATCCCGATTGAACTATGGTAACTGTTATTATAGGCAGACTCTACCAATGGTAAGTACCTTTCCCACTGAGTCTGATTATCCATGACGTACATTCTAAGCATGTCTTCCATAACCTGATTTACTCTTTCAGTCTACCCATCTGTTTCTGGATGATATGCAGTGCTCAGGTTTAACTGAGTCCCTAGTGCTGATTGCAAACTTGTCCAAAACCTAGATGTAAATTGAGAGTCTCTATCATAAATGATCTTTGTGGGTAACTCATGTAGTCGAATGACTTCACTTATAAAAACTCGTGCCACATCAATAACATCGTAAGTGTCTCTTACTGGGATGAAATGGGCACTTTTGGTCAATTTATCAATTGTAACCAATATAACATTGTGCCTTTGTGACATGAGTAGCAAATCCACAACAAAATCCATAGAAATTACCTCCCATTTAGACATAAGGATGTCATGTGGTTATAGGAGTCCTGCTGGATGGCGATGATCAACCTTCACTCGTTGACATTCAAGACATTTGGCGACAAACTGGACTATGTCGTGCTTCATGCCTGCCCAAAAGAAGAGTTTCTTCGTGTCCGCATACATCTTCTTCACTCCAAGATGTGCACAATAGAGTGCTCTATGTGACTCTTCGAGGATGGTCCTTCTTATACCCCCTTCCTTAGGTATGTACATTATCCCTTGAAGTCTCAATAGTCCATTTGGTTCAAGGACATATCCCTCAAACTTTGTTTCTATCTGCTTCCCACTTTGGAAAGCTGATATAACCTTTATATACCAACTATTTTCAAAGAATTTCTCCAACACACGTTCCCTCAAATTTACCCTCAAGGCTACTAGGGAGAAGGTTCGTGGCCTCCTACTTAGTGTATCGACCACCACATTCTCCTTTCCCTTAATGTATGAGATCTCAAAATCATACTCACTCATGAATTCACTCCACCGCCTTTGTCTAGCATTCAAATCCCTTTGAGTGAAGAGGTGCTTTAGGCTTTGATGATCTGTTCTTAACTCAAATCTTCTCCCAACGAGGTAGTGTCTCCACAGTTTCAAAGCTAACATCACTACTGCGAACTCTAAGTCATGGGTAGCATACAACTCTTCATGTTTCTTCAATTTTCTAGATGCATAAGCTATTACTCCACCTTCTTGCATCAATACTGCTCCCAATCCTTGCTTCGAAGCATCGGTGTGGACAGTGAAGTCTTTTTCCATGTCCGGTACTCGAAGGATCGGTGCACTAGTTAGTAACCTCTTTAGTTCAATGAATGTAGTGTCACATTCATATGTCCATTCATTATTGACCCCTTTTCGCTGTAATGTGGTGATGGGTTTTGCAATCCTCGAAAACCCTTCCACAAACCTGCGATAATAACCTGCTAGCCCCATAAAACTACGCACCTCATGAGCATTTTTTGGTACTGGCCAATCCATTATGGTCTTTACCTTTTCCAAGTCAACTGAAATACCTTCTCCTGGAATGATGTGTCCAAGATAATGAACTTTCTTCTGAAAGAAGGAACATTTTGACAATTTTCCATACAATTGATTTTCCCTTAAGCAAGTCAATACAACCCTTAGGTGCTTTTCATGCTCTTTTTCGTTCTTCGAATACACAAGAATGTCGTCCAAAAAGACTTGCACAAATTGGTCCAAATACTTCTGGAACACACCATTCATGAGGCTCTTGAATACTGCTGGTGCATTGGTCAAACCAAATGGAACAACTACGAACTTGTAGTGCCCAAACCGAGTTCGAAATACAGTTTTTGAGATGTCACCTTCCTTAATCCTCAATTGGTGGTATTTAGATCAATGTTGCACGAAGTGCCCCCCCCGGTTCCAAGCTCGGAAGCGCATCCCGTGCGGAAGCGTCTAGGAAGCTTCGACGGAAGCGTGCTTCCGCCTTATTTTGCTGCTTCCTGGAATTTTCCGAAGCGTGGCTCGGAAGTGCGCTTCTGAATCTCCGAAGCGCGCTTCGTACGATGCTTTGGTAGTACGAAGCGTGGTGCTTCGGAGGGTGAAGCGTACACTTCTCGTACGATTCCGAAAAAGTGTTTAGAAAATCGTTTTTTTTTCAATTATTTTTTTTTTGTTAATTTTAGGTGAGTTTGCTTGTTGAGGGTGGGTCCACCTTGGGTTAGGGTGAGGAATGAAGGCAAAAAAAAATATAAAAAAAATATAAATATAGCAGATGCTCCCTCATGGTAATGTTAAATTCTTAAAGTAAAAGTGACATTCTCCTTTATTTTTCATTTTCATCCTTTTACTTAAATTTTAACATTACCATGAAATGACTCAAGATGTTTGAGAGTGGTTCCAGCCTCATTGGACTTCGTATGGAGAAAATAGAATTTCATATCCTATTCAAAATTTAGCAGAATTAACAGTTTTAAGGAATTCAGGATCAATGGGATTGTGGCATTTCATTAGATTATATCAAGTATGAAGGTATGCGATTAGCATTTAATTAAGAGCACCAAGCCCTATATGTACCCTAGTGTGGGTGGTGTTAATTGTTGAACTCCTTTGTCATGCGGCACGCCCTTAGCAAAAAACTACCTTTCAATCAAGTCAAAATCATTGATCAAGCATGCTAAGCTTTTTCTACCATATTTTAAGTCTTGAATTAGGTAGTTTGATCAAAATTGGGCAATGTTGACTAATATCCCTAGGCAATCGAGGTAGAGGCAAAGGCTAGACAAAAGGAGAAGAATCTAGATTCTAGATGATTGATGCATCTAAATGGTTGATGCTCGAATAATTAATCATTAATGTACAATGGATGTTATATCTATCTTGATTTATGCAAAAATATGCATGTTTTCATGTCTTCTACAACTAATTTGGTATTTGGGATGTTTGTTTTGAGTATAAATGCAAATATATATATATATATATATAGCAGACGCTTTGCTTCCTAGATTTTTGGAAAATGACGCTTCGGCGTCCCCGCTTTCAAAAAACGTCCCCGCTTCGTCCCCACTTCGTGCAACATTGATCTAGATCGTAGATCGATCTTTGAGAAAACCATTGCGCCCTTCATTTGATCAAATAAGTCATGTATTCTAGGCATTGGGTACCTATTCTTTATTGTGGCTCTATTCAAGTCCCTATAATCTATGCATAGCCTTTAGGAACCATCCTTCTTCTTGACAAAACTCAGTGGTGCACCGCAAGGTGAAATACTAGGTCTGATAAATCCCAAATCTAAAAGCTCTTTTAATTGCATCTGCAACTCACAAAGTTCTGGAGTTGTCATCCTATAGGGTGTCTTAGATATTGGTTTTGCACCAGGTTTTAGGTCGATTGTGAAATCTATCTCCCTTACAGGAGGTAATCCAGGCAATTCCTTAGGAAAAACATCCTTGAATTCTGACAAAAGTGGGTGTTGATCTAGGGAGGGTCCTTTCTGGTCACTTACAACCTTGACCACATATAGTTTGCAACCTTGTCGGAGACAACGTTTTACCTTCATCATGGATATGAATCGTAGTGCCACTCCTCTCTTGATTCCACAAATCTCAATTGACCTACCTTCATCATCTAAACAATTCACGTTCTTCTTGAAACAATCTACCAAAGCTCGATGAGCTTCTAGCTAGTCGATTCTAATAATTACATCGTGCGTCCCCAATGCTGTGACATATGCCTTCAATTTAGTTATACACACCCCGAGGTTTACTTGACATTGGTCAACACTAGGTCCTACTACTTGTTTTTATCCCAGAAGCCATCTCAACTTGCTTAAAGTCATTGTGCTTATAGGCTGCCAACCCACATTTTTCTAGTGCAACTGGTGAAATGAAACTATTTGTAGCACATGAATCAAACAAAATTTTAACTTTTACTTTGTTTATCACACCTGAGGTTTCTACCATGGCAGATTGGTGTTCAACTTGTTGGTTATCAACTTCTGCATAGATTCAATGGTGGCTACTTGCTCCCCCCATTGGTGCTTTTCCTTCTCTACGGTTGTTACCATTTTGTAACTTAGGACAATCACATTGGTAATGATGTCCCCCGCATCGCCAACAAGTGATGCATGGTAGACTTTGATCATAATATTGTGGAGTTCTTTGCAAAGAGTTCCTTCCCTTGGGACCCCTGCCCCTACTTGCTGCCCCTCGTGTATGACCTTGATTTGCACGAATCCTTGAAGCTGCTGGTGAAGCTGCACTAGTAACCATTGAAATCCCTACTGTCAGTGTTCTGGGTACAACCCTATTTCCATATGGCGGTGGCCTCAAACTCCCCCCTGGGGAAGGTACGAGGGGCCTTCCCCATAAACCTTAGTTGTTGTGAAAAAATGGTTTTGTTTCCACCCTTTAAGTTTAAGTGCTCTTCAACATAACGAGCATGTTCCACAACTTCTACAACTGAGGATGGTTTCCACATCCACACCATTGCCCTAATCTTAGGGCTTAATCCATAAATGAAACGATCTGCTTGGCGCTGATCAGTATCCATGTAGGAGACATACTTGACCAATTCCATGAATCTAATCTCATATTCTTCTATCGTACGATTTCCCTGTACCAAAGCATGGAAGGCTCCTACTTGTTGTTCTTCATAATATGCTGGTAGGTACTTTTCCATGAATCTCTCCTCAAATAACTCCCAAGTAACTGTGTCCGGAGTGAGGTGTAGTTGACGCTCTAAGTTACCCCACCAATTCAGAGCACTATCTCTGAGTTGGAATACCACTATTTTAGCTTTTGAATTGGAAGTATAATTTCTTAGTGTGAAGCACCTTCTCATTCCTTCTAACCAGGCTTTTGCATGTTCACTGGCACGACCTCCAACAAACTCTGGGAGCTTAATCTGTTGGAGCTCCCTAGTAATGTCCTCGATTGGAGGTCCTCTATTAGAGTCTCTTGATCCCTCGATATTTCCCAATCCTGATGGAGGGTGCTCTACTTCCACTTCAATTGTTTGGCACCCTCTTAAAGTCTCATTAATTGCTTCTAGGGAACACAAGGTGAGAGCCAACTCCGGTGAAGGTAATGGGTTATTTGTAGGAGGTCCTTGTGATGACCCTCCTTGACCTTGATTTCTTTGCATCCTCACCATTTTGAATTATTCAAATATCTGTATGATACGCAAGACTTATTAGCACAACTTAGGGCCTTGTCAATTCTTACTCGTCTCACACATGTTTTGCATAATGACAGGTGTAAGTTTTCCTTTTGTTATGCTTGTAAACGAGTATTTCTAATATTGAGAAGATAATCGTGGATCTTCCAAATCCTCTCCTGTTGCTATCTAAGCAAGTGCTACGATGCATTGCTAGTCACCCTCAAATATCTTTAGATATCCTTAAACAATAATCCTAAATCCATCTTATATATTTTGAGCATTCACATAAACATTAACTTACCATTTTTAATCACATTATTATAACTAGGTGTCCTCTTGAAATTCTATCAATAATACTAGATTGTCATTTTTATAATTAATATATATATATATATATATATATATATATATATATATGTTATCCTTGTGTTTTCAAAGTAGGTGTCTAATGGCCTCAATCAACTTAACACTGAGATTATTGTTAGGTATTTACTATATATATATATGTTATCCTTGTGTTTTCAAAGTAGGTGTCTAATGGCCTCAATCAACTCAACACTGACATTATTGTTAGGTATTTACTATCCCAATGATATATATAGAATGGCTAGTGCTACATGTTTTAATATTTCAATATTTTATATTGCTTTAAAGGAGGTTCTAATGTGCTAATCAATTGGTGTTCACCTTTGACACTTTGATCTGAATATGTTAGATTTCCGTTTTGTAAACATATGCATATTAATACTATGATAATATCTAATATAACTCTATTGTGTCTCTAAAATTTTTCAAGAAGTTGCATCAAGAAAAAGTTAAGAATTATGCATGGTATCAATCCTAATGTGAGCAGCTTGCAAAAATTTCACTTAAGTTCATTTATATTATTGAATATTATTAATAAATAAACAATTTGTTTTAATGCAACTTAAAAGGTCAACATTCTCACTAAATCTTGTCATTATATGAATTAATATGGTTGTAAGAAAATATATTTTCTGCAAAATAATATTTCCTTGTATTAATGTTAATCTCAATTTTTAAGAAATAATCTCGATTTTATTAAAGCTACTTAACTCTATAGGAAATTACAACCTTCTTGTATGCATAGATAGGTTATCCTTGTTTACTAAGTCAATAATTCTTCTATTTAAGGGTTCTGCCACAATTTGCATAAATTTTGGTGGGCACTAACCTCGGTAAACTCCTATGTAAATTTATTTAGTGAATTGCGTAACTTATGGTGGGCAGTGACTCTTGGTAAACATAATTAGCTATCTAAGTGTAATTTTGGTGGGCAACCTCAGTAAACTTATATAGAAATTTATGTAGTGAATTGCATAATTTATGGTGGACAGTAACTCTTGGTAAACATAATTAGCTATCTAAGTGTAATTTTGGTGGGCATTAACCTCAGTAAACTTCTATATAAATTTATGTAGTGAATTGCATAATTTATGGTGGGCAGTAACTCTTGGTAAACATATTTGGTTATCTAAGTGTAAATAATGTCCTAAAGAAAAGTATTTCAACTATACAAGATTGTAAAACCTAGAATTAATAAATTTGACTAAGTTTAATAATTGTAAAGCTATGAGAACAGTCTATGAGTATGAAGAGCCCTAAATTTATAATTTACATCAAACATTTCATATGAGACATAAAAGATACACAGATTTCCAATTGTGTATGGTCCCTTTTCTGAGCCTGCTCTCTTCGTTTTATGCATTATCTACAACATATCTCAGAGCGTAATACTTTTATGCCATTGATGCATATAAGTTAATAAGAAGGGTTCTGAGAGGTAGGACTTGGAGAGTCTTTAGATGAAATTGAATTACATAAAAAGTAGCCTTACGACAACAATGATGAAATTGAAAGGTACTCTCAAGAAAACTCTGAATTTCAAGAAGAAACTTAAGAAGATTTGTTTCCAATTGGTGATGATGATGCTACTGCTATTGGTAAAGAACGTAGTCAAAAAGTTGAGAAGGACAATTCCACTCATTTAAAGATTGCAAAATTTGGAGGAGTTTTTTTTTAAAGGTAATAAATGTTGATTTGTTCTGAACAAACAGTAAAATGGTTGGCTTTTGAACCTGCTTAGTGACAGAAAAACAATTTTCCCTTTTTACAAACTTCAGAAATTTTAGAAAGTTCTGTATGTATTTTTTTTTAACCCCGTGCCCACATTCCTGGTTTCTATGGTGTTTTTTTCTTTTTATTTCCAAAACCCTCTATCCTGTAAGATTGACTTGTATTATTTTTTTTTACCCCGTGTCCACATTCCTGGTTTCTATGGTGTTTTTTTTCTTTTTGTTTCCAAAATCCACTATCCTGTAAGACTGACTTGTATTATTTTTTTTATCCCGTGTCCACATTCCTGGTTTCTAATTTTTTTTCTTATTTTGCCATTCACGCAAGTAAAACTAGGCAAAGAAGGTCCATCCGACAATCTATTAAAGAGCAAGAAAATAAGACGTTGCCTGAGACAAATGATCTGGTGACTGCCGCCCCAAAAGACAGAAGCACATTTTAAGCATAAGTAAGAGTGTAAACACTTTGGACTTGCCTGCAAAAGACAAGCCTATAAAGCCCAACAGAGGATTATCCGTTTCGTCAAAAAATGCAGTTCCTGTTTCAAAAACTGTAAGTAAAGATATATGCTTTGCAGTGTCGGAGAATCCATGTTGCTAGGGCTGTAGAGGCTTGAGAAGGAGCTTTGAGGATTTCTGTTGCAGCTAAGCTATTTGAGTTCTTTGAGGGCTTATAAGTTCCAAGTTAACTTGTTCAATCTCATCAACTCTGAAAACTGTCAAAATTTGTCTACATAATTTAAACTGATTTATTTTCATCACAGGTTATTCTGAGTATGCATCCTATTGACGGTGGAAAGGGATGTGTATTTCTCCAAGGCCTAGACAAACTAGGGTGAAAAAAAGCCAAATTGTTTAAAAGCTATCCTGCATATAAACTTTTAGCTTCATGATGACTGTATTAAGATTATAATTCAAATATATCTGGAATCAACTATTCTTTTTTTTTTGGAGTTGTTCTTAGTTGCCTCAGGATTTATATTTTGATCTAGGGCTTTGTTGGGTTGGTGGGATTTAGGCCTCAGATTTTGAAACTTGGCTTTGATACCATATATGAGAATCCATCTTAGGGTCCTCTAATTAAAATCTAAATTTATTTAATTTAAACACAATAAGAAGGGAAATAACTTATTTATGACTCAACATCTATTGGATGACAATATACAATTAAAATTTATTTACAACATATTAAACAAGTAAGAATTTCATTGCAACCATTTACATAAGTAATCAATAAATGGAAGAATACCTGTTCCAGTAGCTTGGTTGAGATGCGCCTGACTCTATTGGTATGCTCCTCTCGACTACCACACTGAATTTACCTCCCAGCCAACTAGGAATGATTTTCTAGCCCAGGGAACCTCCACATGTTTCCTAGCCCTCCGAGCCCAAGTCCAACCAGATGTAGTGTGTCCAAGTTAAATAAATACTCTCCACATCCAAGTTTGTATTCCCTCATTTTTCTCTCCATTCTCTTTCTCCACATTCCCCCGCCCCTCCCCCAAAACGAAATCCTCCAAACCAAAGCCAAGACCAAGGATTCTCCCCCTCTCCTCTCTAAAACAGTGCGAAACACGCATATGGTTTTTCAAAAGAATTCAATGAATTGATTGAGCTGAATACTCAATAATAATACAGAGATATTTTACAAAGATAGAAACATCAAGTTTCTATATGAGATTCAGTTTCATCTAAGAAACTGCTAAAGAAAAGAAAATAGCAACAATTTAGAAGGATGA
>APFE031453408.1:141817-162368 GCA_000404065.3 Pinus taeda
ATCTTCATCACCAGAAGGGCTCCAGAGACAGTTGGATGCATTAGCATTATTCTGCGATCTACGGAAATTGACAGTGAACCTGGGTAAGACAAAAGTAATAGTCTTCAATGGGACGAAGAAGTCTCAGGATCTCCAGTTCCTCTTCAAGGGAAAGGCAGTGGAGATTACCAATAGCTACACATACTTGGGAGTACAGTTTTCGGGCCCCCGGTTCAGTATGCGGCAAGCTCTGCAACCTCGGATCAATATGGGGTATGGCTCTCTAGCTATATTGGAGAGACAATGTTTTCGCCATCACTTCCAGGACATCTCGTCAAAGTTGAGCCTTATGGACACCTTGATCCGACCCACAATCTTGTACGGATCTGAAATTTGGGGCCCTTCCTTGCTGGAGTCAGACTGGGCGGCAGTTGAGAGAGTCCAAACCCTTCTCCTCCGGCGCATTATTCGTTGCAAGGGTACTATCCCACAACAAATCATTCTGGCCGAGTTTGGTGCACAACCCTTCCGCCTTGAGACAGCGTTCAGACTGGTCTCCCTTCTCCACCGAGTCCGGAGCTTCGCAGACACTTTGAAAGGGCGTGACAGGTACCCATATCTAGCCTACTGCTCTTCTGAGGACATCGACCGCACACAACCAGGGAAAACCAAATGTTGGTATACAGGGGTCTCAAAGTTCCTCAAGGCAGTAGGGCTCCACATAGACCACCTCCCCCCCTTTCAGTACTCCTTGAACGCCCCCAGAGGACTCCCCCCCAAGCAGGAACTCAATAAGATCATCAAGGAAGACATCTACAGACAGTTTATCCAGGTCACGTGGATTGACCCCCCGGGGGAATTATGGCCGAAAATGGCTTTCTATGCAGAGCACTTTTTGAATATCAGAAACGGCTTATAGTTCGCCCCCAGTATACACTTCGACATTGGATGCATGCTCTCCGGATTCCCCTCGGACAGTTCAGAGTTGGATCGCACAAGCTTCGGGTAGAGACAGACCGCTAGATAGAGAGAGTTGACAGGATCTGCCGACTATGCCATACACAGGAGGTGGAAAACGAATGGCACTTCATCTTCGGGTGTCCGATATATTATGAGATCAGAGGTCGCTTTCACTGTCTATTCAGAGGACCAAATACTCTTTCCAGCTTCTTCAACTACACGAACCAGAGATGTGTCGCACTTTACATCCAGGAGACTCTTAAGCATCGAGAGCATATCCTTCAGCCTCCAGGCCGACCCAACACTACTCGTCAGATCACCTCTTTCTTCAGTACACTTCCCTCAACCCGAGGAGTTAAGAGATCAACCAGCGAAGATACCGATCAGGCGAGCTCACATATATCGGCAAACCCTCGTTCAGTTAAGAGGAGAAGCCCCTTACATACGAGGACCCAGCAGCAGAACCGCGCCAGACATCTCCCCGCGAGGCAGTCCAGGACCATTAGATCACGGAGACAGCACAAGGGGAGGCACCCAGTGACCACTATTTCAATCCAGCAAACCTTACTGAACTACCCACAGTTCTCCTCTCTCGACCTCGGATGTTAGGAGGATCGGACTCCCACATTCGCGTCCCCAGGGTCTTCTTCACCAGTGATCCTGCGACACAGTCTAGAGATCAGTCGGCGAGGCCGAGATTGGAGCTCCATACGCTCTCCCCGACCCGCCTTGTTTTTATTTTCTATCTTTCTTTCAGTATTTGTCTTTATAAGGAAACATTTGGTTCTCCTACTGGGCACGACCCCCCTTTTTTGTAACCGACAGTCCCTTTGACCTACTTTGTGGTCATTCGTTGGACATTAATAAAATTAAAATTATCTTATCTACATCTGATTCATCACTGTCTGAATCATTAGTTTCTTCGCATTTATATAGGTTTTTGGTCTCTTTTCCTTTAGCACACCTATGTTTAGGGTCCCATTTTTCGCCACAGCATTTGCATTTTCCCTCTTTCATCCTTTGTATTTCCACATTAGTTTTTTCTCCTTCACGAAGATGTGGTGGAACATATTTTGTGTTATCTGTGTTCGCAGACTGCGGAAATCTTCGTCTCGAATATACTCTTTCAACCTTTGACCACAAAAGCTTTTCAATATTTTTTTCAGCAGCTTTTGTGTTTTGTCTTGCAACTTCTATCGACGTAATGTCATGAAGCTCAAGTTCTACTTGTAGATAGGGTTTAAGTCCTGAGGTGTACGATTGAATGAGATGAGTTTCTAATAATCCAGGTACAGGTGTTGCTAAGGTCTCCCATTCTCAAGTGTATTCATCCACATCTCCTTTTTGTCGCAATCTAGTGAGTGTTGAGAAGAACTCTTCTTCATTGACACCTTGGAACCTTTTAAAGAACACATCCTTAAATTTCCTCCAACTGATAGCAAGTGTTGTCTTCTTCCACCACATATACCAATTATATGCTTCGCCTTCCATTTTCGTGGAAGCATGCCTGATCTTTTCGTCATAATTGTCAATATCGTAAATCTTGACATATTCTTCTGCTTTATTGAGCCAAACAACGTTGCATTTTTCGTTACCGTTGAATTTGGATAGCTCAATCTTTGCTCTTCATTGATATGTTGCTATCGGCGAAGCGAAGAAGGGGTATTGATTTGAAAACGACATATTGGTGTATGAATTCCAATGCTGCATATTTTCAAAATTCGTGTTACTATTTCCTTGATTAGGTGTGGCAGATGCCTTTGGGGACTCGGGTTTCTCATGTGTGTCTGATGATTTTGACGAATCTGGAGAATTGAGATGTTGAGTAGCCTCATTATTTTGGAGTATTTGATTGGGTGTGATCTTCAGGCTGGTACAAAGACAACCCAACATCACCATAGCTTGATCCATCTTAACTGAAAGGTCTACCTGATCCTTTTTAAATTCATTCTTGTTGTCCTCAAGCTGACTCTTTATTCCCTTTGTTGTGTTCTGGAGCTCCTCGATTTTATCGCCTTGTCCGGTCACCTTAGTCTCAAGGTCTACTAGTCTCTTATTGAAATCGGCCATCGACAGTGATGAAGCAATTGAGTGGGTCTGAGGTGGAGTATATCTATCCAACATAACTCTTTTTCTTAACTTGATCCTAATTTTTTTTCTATTGATTATATATAATATATATATATATATATATATATATATATATCTATATATATATAATATATATATATATATATATTATATATATATATAATATATGTATGTATGTATGTATAATTTTATTAATTAATTAATTAATTTAAATATATAGGTTTTTATACTATATAGTATCAACTATATAGTTATAATTCTTAAAGATAGAATTAAAAGGCACGAAGGTCATTAAAAGGCATAACGAGGGTCATGAATTCATAGGCCGACTGGAAAAAAGCAGCGGAGGGTGGACGCTGTCGACTGGTGAAAATAACATAATCGTGCATGGATAGAAGCTGTGGGCAGAGGTTGTTGGGAGGTGTTAGGGTTGTTGGGAGGTGACAAGCGAAATGACAGGTAGACAGGGGACATGAAACGAATGTTGACACGGACTCAGGGGTACACAACATGGACGCCAGAACAATGGTGTTGATTGTTAATGTACCTTGGACAAGTGGTTTCCTATTGGTTAGTCTCTACCTAGGGAAAAGTGTCCAAAATAATTCTTTTCCTAAGTGTGAATTTATAAAGTGAAAGTGACTTTATAAGTGCTAAAGTCAATGTTAAATTATAAAGTGAAAATAAAGTGAAAGTGACTTTATAAGTGCTAAAGTCAATGTTAAATTATAAAGTGAAAAGTGACTTTAGACATAAAGTACAATGTGGGTACTTTATTTAATGGGCGAGTTAAAAAACAAAAAGTGAAAATGAAGTGCACATTTATTTTCATCCCTTGATCTAAATGAATCTGAGCCATTAGATCTTAGTGTGGAAATTTCTAATTTTGACACGTTAGAAATCCCTATTGCATTATCTGGTTTAATTTCTCCTACTTGTTTATTCTATTAACAAGTTATTTATAAATATAAATACTGAAGATAAACACAAATGCAACCTTCACACATATACAGATCAACAATTGAAATAACTAAGACAAACACACAAGGGACACCGTTATTTTTGAACAATCGTCCCTGGAAAAACCCAATGCGGGAAAATCGGTGCAGTAGATATGAGGGTTTTATTATTATGTAGTTTTCTGAATACAACTAGGGTGTCACAAATGGCTTACCCAACGGAGAATGCCCTCAGCAGTAGTGCCTTTCCTCGGAGACAGATATTCCGTTTGATCAGTCACCGGATGAACAATCCCACAACAACAATGGCAACTTCTTAGCTGGACAAGAAAAGCTGCTCCAAGCTTCTCTACTGTGCTGCGTCAGTTTGCAGGGACTGCGTCACCCTTCCCAAGTCACTAGCACTCATTCTGCCCCACCAAAATCACCCAGTGCTACCTCTTGGTCTTGCGTCAGCCCTGCTAGCCTCTGCGCAACTATGGATGCCTCTGCGTCAACCTCTTGGCTCTTTGCGTCAACTCTCTGGTCCTCTGCGTCACCCACGCTGGCCTCCTCAGCCTCTGCGTCAGTCTCAGCGGCCATTGTGTCAGCCTTCCCAGGCTCTGCGCTGCTTCTCTGGCACTATCTCTGCCTCTGCTATGTATTCTTGGCCTTCTGCTGAACTACCCTCGTTGCAACAAATCGCTGATTCGATTTTCTTAGCAAACCCTTCTCCACAAAATCGAATTCGCTGATCAATTTGATGTGTCTCCAATTGACCCTCAAGCCTCCTCTTATACTTTCCTATTGAGTCTTCAACGACCGAGATTAAGTCTCTAATCAATGGCTAAGATTAGATTTGGCTTGATTTTCGTCATTTAGAACATTCTCACCCAGTTTTATATTAATACCCATTAATATTTTAATTTTCCTAAGTTTAGACTTAGGAACCCCATTAAAAATAATAATATTTTAATATCTCTCCAATCAGATGGAATTTCCTGAAACGATTTATGGGTTTTTGAGATCTCATGTGCCTTGCCTCTCCACCAATTTTCATGGCTAGAGCACATCGGATGGTACCACAAATCAACACTCTCTTTTAGTGAGGAATGTGTTATAGTAATGCTTCGCCATGGAAATATCACACTAATCCTCCGCACTGGTACCTGTGCTAATGCTGGGCCTGCTGCCCTACATCCACTGCACTACTGCTTCCTGTACTGCTGCTCATGACACTGCCACTGCCACTACTACATCTGTACTGCAACTCCCTCTAAACATGCTGCCCATGCTGCCCCTAGCACTTCCACTCAATGTGGAAAAAGTTGAAGTCGGGATTAAATCGGCAAGGGTCCAAAAGTTGAAAAAGTCGTTAAAATCGGGAGTTTTTCGAAAAAGTCGGCAAAATTAAACGGCCAGCCAAAAAAATAAAAAAATCGGGATTTAATCGGCCAGCCAAAAAAATCAAAAAATCGGGATTTATTCCCGACTTTTTCCACACTGCTTCCATTGCTAACTGCTGCACTGCAACTCAGTTACTGAGAAGTAAGTTACTGATCTACCCAAACATTGACATCCCGGTTAGTTTGGAAACCTCATGATGTTGAAGCTGCCGCTGCTGCTCAACTACACTTTGCCCCATCCGACCTCTATCATCCTGCTACTGTCGTTAAGGGCTCCCGTAGTCAGATATGATCTAAGAGTTTGGGCACCTCAAGGATCTTGCCCCTAGTATGTATTCCTTCTGACTAGAACTCGATGTTCCCCCACCTCTTATCTAGAGGTGCATGAGCACTCATGGCACAATCGTCATCAGTCTCGAGTTAGGAGGGCAGGTATTGATGCATCCCAGGGGAGCTTCCATCACTTCGGACAAAGTGATTGGAGTTCGCTCTAGGAAACTATACAGGTTCAGTTTTCAGTCGGCAGGAGCATTGGTGAGTAGCACATCTGGTAGCGCTCACACTAGTACCACTAGCAATAGATACTTGTGCGAGTTATGGCACCGTAGAATGGCGCATATGCATCATGGAGTTTTGAGAGTACTGAGGGAGATCACTACTGGAGTTCTTGATTTCAATGTCGAGCACTATGAGGTCTGCAGAGGGTGTGCTTTGGGCAAGTACACCAAGTTTCCATTCCCAACGAGCGACAACAAAAGCTACAGGTATACTAGATTTGATTCATACTGATGTTACTGGCCGTATGTCTCGTGTCTTTGGGTGGTTATGAGTATTATGTTATATCGATTGATGACTACTCTAGGAGGACTTGGATATATTTCCTGAAGACCAAGAGTGAAGTCTTCAGTCGCTTTAAAGAGTTCAAAGCTCTTATGGAAAAGGAGACAAGTAGGAAGATTCAGGTCTTGAGGTCAGACAATGGTGGTGAGTACACCGATGGTGGGTTTTTTGACTTTTGTGCACAGGAGTGCATTAGGAGAGAGTTCATAATTCCTTACAACCCCTAACAGAATGGGGTGTCTGAAAGGAAGAACATAGCTATTGTTGGGGCTGCTAGAGCGATGATTCATTGCTGTTTATCTTCAGAACAGGATTCCTCACAGAGTATTGGGGAATATGACTCCGGAGGAGGCTTTCACTGGAGAGAAGCCTCATGTGGCATATCTTTGTATCTTTGGATGTCTCACATATTCTTATATCCCCAAGGAGCAGAGGACAAAGCTGGAACCCATGGCAAAGAAGGGTATCTTTATGGGTTACAGTGAGACTTTGAAGGCCTATCGAATCTTCATTCCTTCTAAACAGAGAGTGGTGATTAGGAGGGATGTGAAGTTCGAGGAGGAGAGGGCCTATCGAAGATCACAGGAGTATGATGAGAGAGAGTCACAGACTTGTCCTTAGCAGGGATGTTAGGTACAAGGAGCAAGACCTCAGAGTTCTGGATCGACTGATACAAGAGGTACTTTAGTGTCAATGACATCTGGGGCACCAGTGGCGAGTTCACTAAGCACTTCTTTAGGGAGTCCACTAGTACAGAGTTCACATGGCACTTCAACTGACACATGCATAGGTGCTAGTATAGGTTCTTCGAGGATAGGTGCTGGTACAAACACACCAGGGTTAGTTGGCAGACCTTCAGGTTCACCAGACTGGGGGGCAGAGGATGAGGTTCCATATGGGGAAGCTTCTTTAGGGAAGAGGAGGCCCAAGTGGCTTCAAGACACCTTGAAGGAAGAGGAATCCGTTGGTCCTCCGAAGAGGGTGAACAGGGAGAGTGTGCCACCTGAGTGGTTTTGCAATATGTAGCCAAGGTTACCAACATTGTTGACTCTAAGCCTACTAGCTATGAGGAGGTTGCCAACTGTTGATTTGGGGTAGCATCGGATGTGCTCTAGCCATGAAAATTTGTGGAGAGGCTAAAGCACATGAGATCTCCAAGATCCAGAATTGGTTTGGGAGGTTCTACCCAGTTTGGGAGATATTAAAAAAAATTAATATTTTTAATGGAGTTCGTAAGTCTAAACTTAGGAAAAATAAAATATTAATGGATATTAAAAACTGGGTTAGAAGGTTCCAAAAGACATGATTCAAGCCAAATCTAATCTTAGCTACTGATTAGAGATGTAAACTTTGTCGTTGATTAGAGATGTAATCTTGGCCGTTGAAGGACCAACAGGAAAAGTATAAGAAGAGGCTTAAGGGTCAATTGGAGAAATCACTAGGGGAGACCATTCAGTTCGATTTCTGGAGCGGGGTTTGCTGAGAAATTTGAACTAGTGGTCTGGATTGCAGCAAGAGGTAGCAAGTACGGAACAGAGAGGCAGGAACAACACCAGAAGATCAGCGCAAAGATTAAACAGGCAGACACATAGCCTCTATGGTTGGCGCAGAGGCAGTAGGACTGCGCAATCACTGGAGTGCCTGCGTGGGTGATGCAGAGAGGCCTAATGTTTATGCAGAGAGGCAGGAGCTGACGCAGAGGGTCTGGGCGCTACGCAGAGGCTAGCAAGTCTGACACTGAGTTTGGGGGAGGGTGCTGGAGAATTTATCTCTGTTGGGTAAGTCCATTTGGCACCTAGTTGTACTCAAGAATAGCTGATTAATAAAATCCTCCTCTGCTGCACCAATTTTCCCGCATTGGGTTTTTTTGGGGACATTTGTCCAAAATATCTGTGTTGATCCGTTTGATTCTTGTTATGAACATAAATTATGTAAAAATAAATAAAAATAGATAATAAATAATAATCATAATAATATAAATATCATAATAAGTAATAAGTAAATTAACTAATGGTTAGTTAGTTAATAATCAAAAAGGCATGTCTTAGAGACATCCTTGTTCGTGAAAGGGTACTTACTTGGCTATATATATAGGACTGTTTTTGTCATTTGTACTCATCCTACATCAATTATTTATATAATATACAATTTACACTTACTATCCTACGATGGATGTATTTGTCTACGAAGTATTTTAAATATTTCCGCTTCGTATACGACTTTTGGTCATTACATTGGTATGAGAGCTACATCTGATCCGGCCTTTGGCCATCAACCTATCGTCAACCTTGTTGTCGTCGCGATTTCAATGTTTCGCTACATCAGTCTTGGAGATTCTCCATTTCACTGGTTTCGTCATTCAAGGCTTTGGTCATTAAACAAAAAAAAGGAGGAAAAAAATACGATAGTCAAAGAAAAAACATAAATTAAAATAAATAAATAAATAAATAAATATAGTCCGATGTAAATTTTGAAGAAGAACATTCATATATATAAAAAGGTTCTACAATATTGATAAAAAGTGCATGATAAAGTTAAGAGGGAATCTTTCCAAATATATTTAGAACTATACGTAAGAGAAGGAAGAGTAAATAATATTATCTTGATTCTTAATTAAGTGGTTGAAAGCCCGTGGTTTTAGAAACTCATGGTAATTGCCCATGGTATTTTAAAAGTAAAAGAAAAACAAAAAGAATACAAAATCTCTTTATGTGAATGGTAAGTTTTACTTTTATGTGGAAAACATTAACAGAGGTTTTAGAAACCAACCCATGGTATTTTAAAAGTAAAAGAAAAACAAAAGGAATACAAAATCTCTTTATGTGAATGGTAAGTCTTACTTTTTATGCGGAAAACGTTAACGGAGGTTTTAGAAACCAAACCATGGTAATTTCCCATGGTATTTAAAAAGTAAAAGAGAAACAAAGAGAATACAAAATTTCTTTATGTGAATGGTAAGTTTTACTTTTTACGTGAAGAACATTAACTGAGTCAAAAGTACATAAGTGAACATATATTTTATAATATACAATAAAGGTGAGTAGCCAAGTTTCACTAGGGTTGTAGCTTTTCAAAAAGAAAAAAAAATACTATAAATAAAAGATATATAAAGAGAAGTATTATATTATAAAGGGGTATTTAAAGAAAAATTCAAGTCATAAAATTATTGAAAATATATACAAGTACAAAACCGATATTATTATAAAAGGTTATGTAAGGAGAAAATATCAGTTAAGAGTTTACCTTAAAGTGAAGTTGAATTAAAGTTTAACCAGTTATATGAAATTTAAAAACTAAATACAGAGGACAATAAGATATTTAAAAGAAGCCAATTGAAACAATATTTAAATATTCTTTTTAAAATACAAAAAGAAAAAAAAAAGCATAAGTAGATTATATAAAAAGAATACAAGGGAGTTTTGAAATATTAAGGATAATAGGAATTTGAATTAAAAGAGTTTTTGAAGATTTTTATATATATATATATTATATATCTTATATAATATATTAAAAAGGTGCTTTTAAAGGAGGTTTGAAGTACAAAGTCCAAAGGAACTTTAAATATAATACCTTAAGTCATTTCGACAAAACAAATGGGATCAATTTGTTAAAATTGGCAACTAGGGCAAAACTTCATGTGGGTCATCTTATTCATGGTTTATAATATGTTCATTAGATTCCTCTCATCGAGAGGTGTAGGATTGATATAAAGATCATTTGATTCTGATAAGTATTCATGGAGATATGAATTTATTTTGATTATGGAATTATTATCAAGCCGACCTACAACTCATATAGGCTCAGAAGCCCAACGGTCGCATCTATTCAAACGCCAACGTTGTGTATAAATAGAGGACTTTTCCTCATTTGATCTCATCACATCTCTCTCTTTCTACTGCGCAGAAAAGAGTCTCTTCTCTACTGCGCAAAAAAGGGTCTCTCCCTCACACATGTGAAGCCGAAAGTTGCTGAAACTGAAGCTGCAACTGCAGAAGTAAAGTTTGACCTGCGTGGACTAGAAGATCTCCTCATCTAAACTACACTGTAGGTTTATCTGAACCTCCTCTAAAGGCCGCAACTTTTGGTGGTGATATCAAGTCAATCCGACGGAAGGTTTGCAAGATATCCACTGCCCTAGTTTGAAGGAAGCTGTTGAAACGCAACTGCAGAAGTGAAGTTTGATCTGCGTGGACTAGAAGATCTCCTCATCTGAACTGCGCTGTAGGTTCGTTTGAACCTCCTCTAAAAGCCACAACTTTTGGTGGTGGAATCAAGCCGATCCGACGGTCAGTTTGTGAGATATCGTCTACCCTAGTTTGATGATGAAGCCGCTAATGCTGATGCTGCTGATCTAGGGTTTGCTACTGTTGATATAAATCAGATTTATTGTACTATTTCTCTCTGCTGAATTATTGAAGATAAAAGAAGATTTGATCAAAGGGTTTCCCCACACATTGTGGGGTTTGTCCCTGGCTAGCCGCCACATCTTGTGTCTCTTGTCTTGGCTTGTTTTTTGTCGATCGTTTAATGTTCTATCTGTACTTTACTATATGTACATGTGATTGCTAATCTGTGGAATATAATAAGAAAAAGAAGTAAACTGTTATAAGCATAGAACATACCATAACTTAACACAATCATTGAAAAAAAATGATGGAGCTCAAGTCTAAAATGACGAAGGAAGAAAGGTTTTCCTATAATGGTTTTTCAGTTACAGATCACAGAGTAATTACATTAAAAGGAAGTATCCAAGGAAGAGAAGTTAATGTCGCCATCAACCCAAGCAATGATAAAAATTATATCCACATCAACTTGGCAAATCAACTATTAATTCCAAAGCTAAGCATTGGTGTTAAAAAAATTATTTTTTACCAAAACGAGTATAAAATTAGTGATCTACAAGTGACAATAGGTCATTATGACTACATATCTCAATTTCATGTTGTAAGGACGGATAAAAACACAAACATCATAATTGGTCAACCCTGGTTTAAGGATTTGGGTACATTCATTTTAAACATAAAGAAACAAGTTTTGATGTTTCCTTATAAAGGGAAGATGGTCATGTTTCAAGACATAACAAGTAAATCAAAATCAATAAAATCTTCATTAGAAGACCTTAAGGATATCTCAGACTTGATGTTTCAAGATAACAAAAAAACGATATCAAAGAAGCAAAGAGAGCTTGAAGAAGTCATTTGCAGCAAAGACAAAGAAATTTCGCACTTCAGAGTTCACCAAGAAAAACTACTCGAACAAGTCAAGAAAGCTCAAGCATCAAAGAAGGAACTCAAGGAGCTTTTATTAGAACAAGAAGAAGAAAATTTACGTTTAAAGAATGTTAACCAAACATTAGTAGAACAAATCAAGTGTTTAAAAGACGAGAAGCGTGAAGGCCAAAATAAAGTTGACTCAGAGAATGAGGAATGCTTATGTCACAAAAATCATAATCAAAATCTGCTCAAACAGATTAAAAAACTTAAGGACGAAAAGAAATCATTGACGAATAGGTTCAAAGAACTTATCGCAAAGGAAGCATCAAAATCTCCAGATGTAACAGTCCAAACTGAAGAAACAAACATCAATACCACTAATCTCGTAGTTCAGGGAAATTCAAACCCGATTGAAGTAAAAACGTACTCAGAGGTTGTCGTTCAAATAGAGTGTAATATCCCTTACCAGGAATATTCCTCAAACACAAGCAAACTCCAACCAGAGATGGACTGGGAGGGCATTTACCAGAGATGTCGCCTCTGAAAAGAGGATGAGATCCGGAGGCTACGTGGCCCTTTCCAAACTCTGTCTGAGAGTATACGAGAACACACAAGTGGTATAATAGCCGAGAATGCTGAGCCATTTTATTATACTGAGTAATAGAATGAGTACAGGAGGTGATTAGGAAGATGGCACCTCGACTTGCACCAGGCAAGTGAAGAAATACACTCAGAATAGCAAGGAATGGCCCCTCTCTGAACTGTGTCCAAGCTGCTAGAGAGCTGCCGTGCTGCTAGAAATCAAATTAGGATTTGGGTCTGCTCCCCTCCTCAGAAAAGGTTGAAACTCTGGAATCAGACTCTACTCAAGAAACCCAAAAAAGCTTAGAAAGCTTTTCTGAAATGGTCGACCCTCGAAAATCACCCCCTTGGGGTTCTGCGCAGTTCCTCAATGCTCTGCGTTACCACTAAATGAAACCCTCCAAGAAACTGCCTAAAACTCCTGCCAAATCTCTCCAATATGCAAGAGCTGATCCCTTGCTTTGCCTCTTAGCACAAATCCTCCTGCAAACCCTCAACCCAGACTCCTGCCAGAAGAACTGCGTCCTCCTCTCAGTGCTGCGCAGTCCTCCAAAACACTGATGAAATTGCTGCTGAAATGCTGATGAAACTACTGCTGGAATGCCAATGGAAATACCTTGCCTGAGCAGGCACTCGAAGTCCCCCGGGGCTAAGGGTGAGATCTCCGAACGGAGACAGTCAATGCACTAAATAGTGTTGTAGACTAGCTAAATAGCCAGCGTGCTCTAAGTCGAAATGACCATCACAAATGCTCACAACCGGAATGATTCAAATGAGGGGGTTTCTCTCTCTTTTATAGCCTTTGCCCCTCTCAATCCCAAGGCTCACCTCTTCATGCGTGATTCCCCTCTTGCCACGTGTTCCTTCCCTCCTGTGCAGTTCCTCCATGTGTCTACGTGGGCTCTATTTCTGCGTCCCCCCTTGGCCCCCCTTGGCTCCCCTTTAAGTCACAACGTTGTGCTACCTAGGAAGTGACTTTTTATTCTAAAAGTGAGTTATGTCCCCCTTCCTCGCTTTTTATTTACAAATAACTATAGAAGGCAAAAATTGAACAAAATTAAATATTCTAATTAGCCATGGCTAATTAGGAATATTACAGTCTCGCTTGGAAAAGTGTTGCTTGTCCTCAAGCAACTGACGTGATGGATGCTGTAAGATCTTCTCACTCTCCCAAATGGCATCCTCATCCGGCAAATTCTTCCATCTCACCAAGAATTCTCGGACCGTCCTGCTCCGCAGCTGCCTCTCCCTGGTATCAATAATAGCCTCCGGCTGCAACACCAAATGCCCCTCATCATCCATGGGTGGTATCTCATTTGTAACTGTCACCTGCTGCCCCAATGCCTTTTTCAGGCATGATACATGAAAGACGTTATGAATCTTGCTGCCTTGGGGCAGCTCCAACTCATATGCAACCTGTCCAACCTTGCGTATCGCCCTGTATGGCCCATAAAAGCGGGGCTTGAGCTTCTCAGCCCCCTTCTGCTTCAGTGACGACTGTCGGTATCGCTGTAACCGTAGGTAGACCATGTCCCCTACCTCAAATTGTCTCTCCACCCGGCCCGTGTCAGCATACAACTTCTACTGGTTCTACGCTGTAGTCATGTTATCCTTGAGAGCTCAGAGAATATCCTAGCTCTCTTGGATCCAAATCTTGGCTCTCGGAGTCTTGCTATCACCAAACATCACATCAACAAAAGATAAAGGATGATACCCATACAAAGCATATAATTGTGACATACCAATGATCATATGATGTGTAGTGTTGTAGTAGTACTCCCCCAGATGCAGCTATTTCAGCCATGCCCTCTACTGCCCACCGACATAGTTACGCAAGTAGCCCTCCAGCCACTTGTTAACTATCTCTGTCTGTCCGTCTGTCTGTGGGTGATAACTGGTACTCGGTGTCAACTCCGTCCCCACTAGCCAAAAAAGCTACTGCCAAAACCTACCCATGAAATGGCTGTCCTTGTCACTGACAATGGTCTTAGGAAGACCATGTAGCCTGAAAACCTCTCTGAAGAACAGCTCGGCCACCTGTGCTGCTATGTAGCGTGCAGATATGGCAAAGAAATTGGTGTACTTTGTCAGTTGATCAATGACGACAAAGATACAATCCTTGCCTTGTAGCACGGGCAACCTTGTGATGAAGTCCATCAAAATGCTCTCCCATTTCCCCTCCGGAATGGGAAGAGGCTGCAATAAACCTGCGGGATGGCTCATCTCCCCCTTGTTCCTCTGGCAAACGTCACACTCCCGGATATGTTGGAGTACGTCCTCCTTGAGGCCCTTCCATGAGAACCTCTCCTTGATGGCCCTATAAGTTTTGGTAAACCTCTGATGGCCGGCCAATGGTGAATCATGTGATCCCTGGAGTATCTTCTTCTTGAGCTGAGACCCCTCAGTCAAGACGATCCGATCCCTATATTAGATGTTCTCATCGATCACCCTGTACCTGTCATCTACCACCTGCCCATCCAGAATCTCACATGCAAACTTGTCCTTGGAGTACTCTACCAAGAGTCGAGCCCTCCAGTCTGTGTCCAAGCTCATAAGAGACAATGTGGTTGGTCTACGTGAAAGAGCATCTGCTACCATGTTGTTCTTACCCTTGACATACTCAATGTCAAAGTCATATGCTTGGATCTTGCTGATCCACTTCTGCTGCCTCTCTTGCAACTACTTCTGCTCCAAAAATAATCTGAGGCTGTTGTGATCAGTCCTCACCCTGAACCTGTTACCCACTAGATACTGCCGGAATTTGGCCAAGGCATGCATGATGGCCAACATCTCCTTGTCGTATATGGAATACAACCTCTCATGCGGAAGGAGCTTCCGGCTCTCATAGGCTATAGGGTGACCTCCCTGCATCAATACTGCGCCGATCCCCTCTCTCGACGCGTCACACTCCAAAACAAACGGCTGTGTGAAATCTGGCAATGCAAGCACTGGGCAGCTGCTCATAACCTCCTTGAGCCTGTCAAAGGCTGGCTGCGCTGTACTCGTCAAATCTGTCAGGGATGCAGCAAGCTGTGAGAAACTCTTGACGAACTTTCGGTAGTAAGTACAAATGCCAATGAATCCCCAGAGTTCTGTCGCGTTCCTTGGCTCTGGCCACTCGCTAATGGCCCTGATCTTCTCCTCGTGGTCTCACTCCGTCCACCCCTATGATGTGCCCCAAATACAACATCTTCGTCAACCCAAACTCACACTTGGAGAGTTTGGCATAGAATTGTTGTTCCTGCAAGATACGCAACACTGTCTCAACGTGCTGGAGATGCTCCTCCCAAGTCCTGCTGTAAATGAGAATGTCATCAAAGAATACCAACACAAACTTCCTCAAGTGACTGTGGAAGATGTGATTCATGCAGGACTGAAATGTCGCGGGGGCGTTGGTTAGCTCAAGGGGCATCACTAAGAACTCATAGTGCCCATAGTGACACCTGAAGGCGATCTTGCGAATGTCCTGCTCCCTCACACGAATCTGATGGTACCCAGATCTCAAATCAATCTTTGAGAAGAACCGTGCTCCTCTCAACTCATCCATCAACTCGTCGATCCTGGGTATGGGGTACTTGTTCTTCAATGTCTTCTTGTTCAAGGCCCTGTAGTCAATGCACATCCTTAATGTACTGTCCTTTCTTCACCAACACCACGGAAGAAGCAAAAGGACTAGTGCTCGGTCGAATGTGCCCAAGAGCCAGCAACTCTTGAATGGCCCACTCAATCTCATCCCGATAGACCTTGGGATGCCTATAGGGGGTAGTAATCACGGCTTGTATACCCTGTTCCAGCTCCAATGGTGTGCTCAAATCCCCGGTCCGGTGGTTGTCCCAGCGGAATCTCCCCAAACACTATGGCATAACGGTCAAGGATGCACTGTATCTCTGGATGCATCGTCTGCCTTGTAGTCCCTGCCTCTGATGCGCGCAGCTCTACTGCCCATTCTACATCTCCCTTCCAGAAGACTGCTTCCATTCGATGAGCCGAAACAGTCTGAGGCGGATAGGTGTGTTGTCCCCGTATCTTCTTGTGCCTCCCTGTCTTCTCATCATCCCACTCCATCTCTAGGGTCTTCCAATTCGTCGTGACCTTCCCTAGAGTGATGAGTCACTGAACACCCAGTATCATGTTGGTGTCCGGAATATCGACCACGAAAAAGTGGTCAGTCAATGTGTAGGTGCCCATTGTCACCGATAGCTCTGGAACATAATGAGCACACATCATGGTTTGATCTCCTAGGACCAAGACTGAAAACCCATCAAAGCTCTCTGTCTGTATACCTCTCCGCTCAACCATTTGTGCATCGATGAAGTTGTGGGTTGCCCCACTGTCAACCAAGACTGATACCCGCTGGCCACATACTGTCCCCCATACGCGTAGCATCAGATACTTGGGAACTCCTCGCAATGCTGCAAGGGCCCCTTCGGTAGGTGCAAAAGATGCACCACTTGCTGCTGGCGGTGGAGGTAGCAAAGGTCCCTGCACGACATGACTATCTCCTGCCTCCACATAATCCTCATCATCCTCTTCCCCACTACTCTCGGAGAAGACCTCAATAAAATGTGCCTTACCAATAGCACATCTATGTCTTGGTGCCCATGGCTCTTGATAGGTGAAGCACAACCGCTTCTTCTTCAGCTCCCTCCTGGCATCGTTGTCAACTTGTACTCGTCCTGGATTCCCCTTTGGAGGGGGAATCCTCACATCCTTCCCCTTATACTGGAAAGTCTGTCTCTGAGGGTAAGGTGTGCAGGTCCTGGGTAAGACATCCTGTAAGTCCTGGGTCCTATTGATAGCGTCCTGGAGTGTGGCTGGTCTAGTGGATCGGACTAAACCTCGAAGTGGCTCTGCTAACCCATCAACATACATATAGACCCTCTGTGTCGTGGATAAGTCTGGCACCATCACAGAGACCCTCAAGAAATCTGCAATGTAGGTCTCTGGGCTCCCTGTCTATTTAAGCCTCGTCAGCTCAACAAAATGCTGCTCTAGATCCCTCCTATCAAATCGCTCCATCAGTCTCCTGGTAAACTCGACATATGTCGTCACTGTGGAGTGCCTTAGTGTAACCATCCCATGAAACCACCAATCCTGGGCCTCACCATCCAAATGCAATGTTGCCACCTTGATGGCCTCTGTCTCCGACATCTGGTTAAGCTGGAAATAAATGTACAGCTTCTCCACCCAAGACTTTGCCGAACTGTTCAATGAACCATCAAACGTAGGCAAGTGGAATCTACTCGCTGCACGGTGGGTGTCACCATCATGGTAATGCTGGTACCCTTTGTGATGGTCGCGGGGTCTACTATTCCGCTGGATCTGAACAAAATCTCTGAATGAGAGGGCTTCCCTGAACTCCTGCCCATAGGCCTGGTACTCTGCAAAATAATCGCCCATATGTCGAAGCTCTGCCTCCTGTTGGGATACAGCCCCCATGTCAGCTCCTAAGAAATTGCCCATGGTAAAACGTGTAGGAGCATGTGAGGCCACCTGTTGCACAGTATCACGCTGCTCTGGCAAATGGTGGGATGCACCCGATCCCTCACCAACCTGAAAACCCCGTGGGCTCTCATGCTGTCTGGCCTCTACTGCCGTGAATCTCTGCCCCATCACCTCAATCTGCCTCGACAAATCCTGCACGGATTTGAGGAGCATATCCGCAAATCTCTTCCCGTCATCATCTGCCATAGGATCCTCGTGCTCTGCGTCCACGACAGGCTCCTTCTGTCTTGCATCCACCACAGGGTCCTCCCATTCTGCGTCCACCACCGAAACACAGTCTCCCTCTCCGTAAGTGTTTTCCAACCTACACCCAATGTCCCTGTATCTCCGACCTCTGTAACAAATGTAGGGTTTTTCCCCGATGTCATAGATTGCTAGCTCCACAGGCTGAGCCAGATCTATGCTTTGATACCACTGTAATATCCCTTACCAAGAATATTCCTCAAACACAAGCAAACTCCAACCAGAGATGGACTAGGAGGGCATTTACCAGATATGTCGCCTCTGAAAAGAGGACGAGATCTGGAGGTTAC
Organism: Pinus taeda; assembly: GCA_000404065.3. Lineage (NCBI taxonomy): Eukaryota > Viridiplantae > Streptophyta > Pinopsida > Pinales > Pinaceae > Pinus > Pinus taeda. Next base: position 159,865 of record APFE031453408.1, read on the forward strand.
CTGGCCCTTTCCAGACTCTGTCTATGAGTATACGAGAACACACAAGTGGTATAATAGCTGAGAATGCTCAAGAGATACAAATAACAATGATTGTAATGAGCCAACTTGAGTCATTGATTATTAGCATGCTTACGAGACGTGTGTATGATAGCTACATACACATGCATCGCAGGCATTGCACTAGTATACATCCTAATTTAATCATATAAACGTCTATGTAAGAAAATGAATTAGTTTTTAAAAGTATTAATTAATACCTTATTTATTAAGTAGAACAATAAAATATATTATTTATTTTATTTAAATAAATTTATTTAATAATAATAATTATTATTACAATGGACAAGATTTACTTTGCTTCATAAATCTTTGGACAATTCATGATAAGGTACTTAAAAGAAAATACTGTTCTCGAAGTCGGTTGAGATGATAAGGTTAAAATCTCATTTAATGAATAATGACCAACTCAAGTGAAAATATCTTATGGATAAGGTTAAATCTTAAGATTAATTGGAGGAAAGGGAGGTGGGGGTTTCTTGGGAGGGGAGAAACCTTCCCTATATAAACATAATCGAAAGGAGAATAGGGGGGGAAAGAAAATCAGTCTGTTTGAGGGATGAGCCGGGGGCTCGATTTTGGAATTGTAAATTGAGAAATTTTGAGCTGTTCTTGGAGTTTTGGGCACGAGGCTAGTGGATTTCCATTTCGAAGTCCTCTGGATCTGGGAACCGCAGAGGTTGATCCTAGATAGGGAGGGAGGAATAAGTTGGTTCGGTAATGGACTCAGAAAACTTGGAGCAATGTGATCAACACCAGACGGGAGAATAGGTACATAGAGAATCAGGTACGCAGATGCATTTAATTTGATAGAATTTATTTGATAGAATTTTGAAAAAGGAAATCTGTCAATTTGATTAAAATATAGGACTTAATATCAGTGTTTATAGTCTTTACATTTGATTGAAATGGAATATCAGTCTTTACAGTCTTTACATTTGATCTTTACAGTCTTTACATTTGATTGAAATGGTAAAACAAGCATTACATATGGTATTAGAGCTAAATTCAAACACTTGTGACCTTAGTGGCTACCATCATATAGTTGGAATTATAACCAATAAACATAAGAAAGTTTTTCTATTTAACACTAAGTGTTAAGCTTACATATTCAAAACTTTTGGCACAAGGGCAGTTAGAAGATCACAACTGGGCAGAGAAGTTGACATTCTGGGCATAACTACAAAACAAATTAACCCTGTGATTAGGACGCAACCTGAGCAAGACAGTGAAGTAATTTGAAGAGTATAGAAGTACTGTTCTTAAAAGGACCAAGAGGCTAGATTAATAGTCCATTCATGGTCGAATCCTTTAGTAAAAGGAGCGAAGTTCTGGGCATAAATATTAAGGTCTGAAATCACCTTTCAAATTAAGAATACTGTGTCACCTCAGTAAATCCGAAATCTTTAAAAGTCTATGCATTTTCTGTGGATAGTCACATCAAAGAATAAAGAGACATGTGAGGGCTAGTCAGCTAGCAAGGGACCTAGTGCCGAGTTGATTGAAGGCACTGTAAGCATAGTTAAAAGGATCAACTTGAGGCTACAGTCACAAAAGACCAAGACCGAACTATGGAAGATCTGTTACAGTCATATATATAAAGTCTGAATTGTAGACAGAGGTATAGTAGCTGAAAATATGTATCCAAAAATATCATCCCAACATTTATAGTTCTGTGCATAAACAAATGACCGAAAATTCTAAGTTAAGACTTTGAAGCAAGCGAAAAGACTACTGAATACCAATTCTCAGAAAGGAAGTTGTTATTATCTGTAGTTTGTATTCATAAGAATCCAGGTATCTATATAAATAAGATCCGAGCCCCACAGTAGCGAAGAAGCCAATCATATTCCATCAACAAAGAATTTTCCATACTGATGAATAAAAATCTCTGCTTTGGGTCAACTTCAGTGCTTGCTTCTTTGTTATATCCTGAAGTTGTCATAAACAAAATTTGTAATTATTCGTTGCCTGTCAGAAACAGAATTTTAATTGTTTGTCCTGTCACAACAAGAAGTTTCCAGTCGATGTAAACATCATAATAACCTGTTGAATTAAAACAGTGAAAATATATTAATGTTCAAAAATCATAGCTTCAGAAGCCCAAGAAACGAGTGAGATTTGAGCCTGGAAGTAAAGGGGATCCCGCTGGACAGTTGGAAACTGAGCATGATGACATTGAAGGTGTGAACTCAAGAAAGAGACCTTTAATAAGACACCCCGGTTCTTTAGATTTAGTATGATTGTGTTAGAGTCCCTGACTATGTTAAGAATCCCTCTAAATACATACACTATACAATGGATTGGTCAGATGAGGACAACGACAGAATGAACATGCAAGCTTTTAAAGATTTTTCTCAGCTGGTAAAGTCATCTGGCTTTGCATTCGCACAACTGGATAATTCTGTGGAGCAAATGAACTCTGTTACTTATATTCCTATATATAT
>APFE031453408.1:168543-203270 GCA_000404065.3 Pinus taeda
TTTTATAATTTTTTAACGTTTCATATCATGTTAACAGTTAGAAGTTAGGACTTAGAAATATCTTCGATATTACTTCTTGTAATGGTTAAACTTGGCTTACAAGTACAACTTGTTACTTTGGTGATCAATGATGATAAATGTTATTGAATTGAATGCTATTTTAATTTATTATTTTACTAAGGTTGATGACGATTATAATTTCTAGATGATTGATGTGATATGGTTCAATGATCAATTTATGTTTTTTTATGTTTTTTTATGTCTATTTCATCATTCTACATGTTTTTGTTGACATATATGTATCAAAAATTAAAAAATATAAAATATATATTTTTTTAAAAAATCGCTCCGGGATTTGCTCCCCGGAGCTTCTGAAAATGGTCGCTCCCGCTCCCGCTTCCGCTCCCGCTCCCCGCTTCCGCTCCCGCTCCCAAGTAACATTGATATATATATATAAAACAACATGCTTTGAGGAAATGAGAGAGAATTCAGATGACACAGTCAATTGTCAGACTACAGAGTAGGTTTCAAGTGAAAAGGCTAATAAACCTGCTATTATTCCTGTTGGTATTGCTGCTAGTCAGGCAACAAAAATTGATCTGCCTGCAGTTAGTAATGCCGAAGGTGAATTGGAGGAATTGAATATCATAAAGAGAAATGCCGAATTACCAAGATCACGACAATATAGGTCAAAAGCTAAAGCTAAAGCATACGAGGAGACAAGGGATTGACTGCATTTCAAAGAGTTTTGTGCATTTTTTTGTTTTGTTTATATATGTATCGCATACAGAACCTGTAAATCCTTTTGTTTGTAGAGATAATTTAACAAAAAAAAAATCAGTAATTAGATACCATTTCCATTGCCCTGATAGAAAATGGAAAGCTTAAACCCGTTAGCCAACCCCAAAAAAATGTTGAAATTAGTGTGATCCCAAAGGGTCAGAGAGTTGATAGGTTCTGGCATTGAGCCCATGACTTCAATGTCTCAATTGGCAACTCTGATTATGGATATTCTAGCTGGCAGTTGTAAGGCAGGAGATAACAAAAAAAAAAAAAAAAAAAAACAAAACAAGGGAATTTTCTTCGGCAAGCATACTTTGATAGAAGATGACCTAGACAGACTCCGAAGAGCTTTGAAGATACTTTCTGAAACTGAGAAATAGTAGAGAACTTCAAATGACCTGACAATGTGGTTGACAGCAGCTCTTTTGTAATTTTCTCCCTCTCGGTCTCCTCTATTTCTCAATTCTGTTGGTATTAGTGTAATTCAAAGCCGTTAACTCTAAGAAACAAGAATGAAAGTTTTGAGATCCCAAATAGGCAAAAGTGAGAGAAGGCGGAGCACTTTGATGCTCAACTTGAGCAATTAGAGCACTGTGACGTGGACAGAAATCTGGTAGTCGTCACTTAACCTCTCTCAGGACTCGATGGGCAGCACAATACACATCGGGCATTCGAGTTGCTACATAGGCAAGTGTCTCATCATCCTTGTATCTAAGGCTTGCATCTTCATAAGAACTCTTTAATTTCCACCGTTTAGAACGTTCATTTGCATCAAATATATCTTAGAAATCTTCACATCTATCTACAGATTTCAGTTGAGTACTAACATTCTTAAATTCTTGGATTGTAGATTACTGTGGTGTGGTTTCCGAGAGGAATTCAGATATTCCACAATGTTCATCTTTACATTCGTCGACGTTTCGAGTCTAGACCAAGACTCATCATCAGGACTGATTTACGGGGAAAAGAAAAAAGGGGTTTGTGATAAATATGTAATAGGATTGCTGTAAAGACTTGTTAAGCCGACCATATGATTATTTAATATTATTTACCATTATTCTAGTTAATTTCTGAATTAATATCATATTATGTTTGCTGAATATATTACTATTTCTGTCCTTATTATTATTATTACTAACTATATTATTTCTTCTTGTTTTATGTTAATTATTTATTTATGATTTCTCATGCTAATGATTTAGTGTAATTAATTTATTATTTAGGTTGATATTATTAATGATATAATAAGTTTATTATTTTGCTCATTAATTAATCTAAAATTAAATTGTGAGATTAGTTATATGTTATTAGATAAATTAATTAATAAGTTCTATTATAATATGTAATTTATTTATAATTCCTCATTATTGTGTAATTAATTTATAATAGGTCTATAATATTATTGATATAATAAGTTTATCATATTGTTGATTTATTAATTAAATTGAGAAATGTGAGATGAGTTTATATGATATTTTATTTAATTGATTGAATTAATTAATAAGTTTTAATCTAATAAGTCCTATTATATTATGTTATTTATTTATAATTTCTAATGTCTTGCGTAATTAATTTTTAGGAGGTTTATATTGTTATTTATATACTAAGTTTATTATGTTGCTAATTTATTAAAATTAAATTGAGAAATTAGTTGAATGTTATTTTATTAATTGATTAAATTAGTTACTAAGTTCTATTTTTAACCTAGTTTCAAGTATTTAAGAGAACTTAGGTTATATGTTTATGTTCTTAATGTTGATAAGGTTTTTTATTATTACCTATGCATGATTAAAATTGAAATGCGGGATTAGTTTTATGCTGCTTATTCAATTAATATATTTTAATTAAAGGTAATATTATTCTTGAACTAGATTTTGGAGTTCTTAAGAGATTAAGTTAAAGGATAATTGGTTAGGCATCAAGAGTATTTATCCTTGATTAAAGAAGAGCTAAAAGGCCATAACTCTTATGGTTCTATAAGAAGCTTTTGGCTAAGAGAGGGACAGCCTAGATAAGGAAAGAAGAGGGAGAAGGAAGGGAGTGATGAATTATTCGTGGGGGGTGAGCAAAGAGTTCCAATTTTTGCTAATTTCCAAGCCTCCATCCCTATTAAGGTTGCGCGGGTGTTTTATGATTTCAATAGCTTCTCTAACTTTCCGCTTGAAATGGTGTTCTTCATTAGCAATGACTTTAGTGTCTTCAAGGCATATATGGTGATTAGTTTTACCTACATGCTCAGCCAAGGCTGAAGAGCGGGTTCTTTCGTTAATGATATTTGCACTATGCTCTTTGAGCCTAATCCTCACAGACCTACCCGTTTCCCCTATATATTGTTCCCCACATGAGCAATTGATGATATACACCCCTTTCTTTTGAAGTTGTTCATTCTTAAACTCTTTCATGGCGTCAGACAATTTTGACACCACCTTTTTCATATCTTCCTTTTCTTGTTCATTAAGAAAATCCTCAATTGCTTTCTTAAGTTGACAAGGTAATGGAATCATGCGCTGAGATTGTTTGGCTGCCTCCTTGAGCCCTTCTACCGTAAACAGCTTCTTAGCGGTTTCTGGTATCAGCGACCCCATCTTTCTTCTTTGATTGTACCTTTGCTACAACTTTGTTTGGACAAAACCACTCCTTCGACCACCCTCAACTGGTATTGCATATCAGTCTTTTGAAGGAGAAATTGTAGGGAAACGTGGCAGGCTTATGAGGATCTAAGGTTTCAGTGTGTTACAAGTTTCGGTTTTTAAGGTTTAAAGGCCATGTGAGGCGACACATGGAGGGCCAAGTGGAAAGGTCGTAGTCCCTCCACATTTCATTTCATAACATTCACACATCACTCGAATTAAGGGCACTTGTAAGAATTTCGCTGATAGGTGACAGTGACCCACATAAGTTTAGCATGTTGATGAGGCATATACATCTCGTTCAGACCATCAATTCAATCAAAATAAACAAATTATCTAAAATATTCATTTCATTTTTATTTTTCTAATGTATAACTTATATCATTAATTATACTTTTAACTTATTTAATTAGTGTAGTTATGTAAATTAAGATGCGGATAAATGTCTATAGGCATGACATATAATTGAATAAACATATAATATGACACTCTTAAAGTATTTCCAATCGGTACATGAGCTGCCCCGCGCAAGTCTGGTGTTCGAATGGTATACCTTTATTAAAAGTTTCTCTGTAACTGCCTGAAACTCTGCGTCCTCGAGGTACATGCCAAAAACCTTACTTACCCACTTTCATTCTTGTTGTTTTCTTATTAATCGGTTAATTTAAAGTTTGAACTAGTGACTTGCGTTCCTCTGTTTTACTCCAAAAATCCAGGTTGGGTGATTCAATATGGGAAATCATTGAAGAAAGAAACCTGAACCTTGGTTCTGAAAATTAGTATACCAGTAGAAGGTGCTATGCATCCCACCAAGCTCATGCTAATACTGAATTTAAAAGGAAAATTTTCAAGCAGCTGGGTCAGTAATTCATGTGAGTCAATGACTATTCCATAATCTCCACAGATGATTTACGAAAATATTATAGTTGGCTTATAAAGCATGGCAATAAGTGTCTTGATTTGACATATTCCTCATTAAATGAATTAACTAATATGTCCAGTTATCTAACTAATCATTGGAGGAGTTTTGCAAGGCCTCCCCTATGTTTCCTTCCCAAAGCACAACCAATATATGCATTTTCTTTTTGCAGCCAACACTGAGTCATCGGTATTCTCATGATTGAGATTTTAAATCTAAAGGCTGCCCTTGGGCATTCAGTAATAGATCTTATCTACTTTTAGTAATTATTCATTAGAAAATTTGCAGATTTAGATGTTGCTGTAAAACTTCTTTGGCTCTTAATGGAATATCCTCCTGTAGTGATATGTTTGTCTATTGCAGAGGTTCTTCACCTTTACCTTCTGGAGATGCTTCATGTACATATGGATGCCTTAATTTCAGTTGATACTTGTAACTTGACCTTAGTTAAAGTGCTGGTACTAATCCTCAATGTAGGTACTAAGACTCTTCCTATGTTCCTCCCTCACTTGAGTCTCAAAATCATCATTAACAGAAAAAGAACATTAGGAGCTATTCACAGCTTCTCCAATCTCTACCTTTGCTAATACCTCTCAACCAAGCTGTCAATAAATCTGAACCACTTCATTTTTCAAATCCTGGTACATTTGCTAATTTCATACCCAAGTTAAGAAACGTTCCCAATCCAAATATATCGATAGTGCCATAATTGCCACACTTGACTCCTTATGTGGTTGGAGGAGATGGATCAACAGTTTTATATAAAGGAGAGATCCGGGATATCCAGATAAATCCTGCAAATGTTGTTCCTGTGGTGGAGGCAAATATTTCACTTTCGGGGAAGCAACAGAAAAACGTAATCTCTATTGGGTATGAAATATTACAGTGAGCTCTTCCTTTGCAACCTGATGCATCTGTGGTTATCCCTGTTAGGCTACAAACTGGAACAGCGAAAAAAAAAGGGTCCAAAATTAATGCAATTATTCTCCAGAGAAATTAGGAATCTCATCAAGCTAAATCAGAGTTCTAACTAAACAATAATGAAAGTGAAAGAAGTAGAATACAATTGCACACAGTAATAAATATATCCTTGCTTTCCTGATTATTTGAGATGCTTTTAACCACATGCTGCATTGTTGGCAGCTAGTTAAAAGATGCCCAGATACAATTCTTCTTTTGAATTTATGTAGCAAAAAGGGAAAGGAATTGTATGACATACGATGCAAATATGAGCAAGATCTTACAGATGCCCTCCTGATACGACTCATGTATAAGCACTATACAGTCAATAGTTTGTGTGAAACTGTCCAAGAAATAAATTGTAACTCACAACAAATTAATCAATGGGTCCCTGAGGAAGTATTGGAGCTTGATGCAAATGATCCTAGTGATGTTACAAGCGTAGAAGATTATGACTCTCTGGATGGTCGAGAGGATGAGGGGTTTCTAAATGAATTCTGGCCTGCAGATTGCGGAATCAGTTATGATGATCAACAAGAAGAAAGTATTATGCTCCCCCCGGTAAATAATATGGATCAATATGAGGCATTTCTGCCTGTACCAAGCTATGAAGCCCCTCCTAACAAATGGAAAGGTTTCTTCTTTATGTTTCAAGGTGATGCTAATCCCGCCAAAGAGGATGTTTCTATCATTGAAGAAGATTCCAATAGCCCTAGTGTGGAGAAGATTGAAAAGGATTCTTCTTCCAGCCATGTCACTGAAAAGGGGTTCATCTTCATATTTGAGTGGTATACCCCTCAGTGTGCCGCTAGAGTCATGGCCCCATAGTCCTGAAGCCTGTTTCCAAAACCCGATCCAATTTGGCTAACGCTCAAAGGATATTGGTGCTCGAAGTACATATGGGGTACTGCCTCACTTGGTGGCAGACACACATTCAATGACCAATAATGAATGACCAAAACCCCTCACAGATTTCAATCTTGGCTTCCTGATTAATCCAATTATATATATATCTATATAGGGAGAGAGAGAGCATATTTAATCAATGTTATATTAAATTTAAAAGCTGTTTAAATTATTTTCAGTCTTTACATTAAATTGATACCATGCGCTAATGTATTCGTAGTGCATAGAACCTGTAAATCATCCTTTTAGAAAAGGCCTTCAACAAGGTTTCTATCATTTAATCAAAGACTACCATTGTGATACCCCACACCGCATTGAATACAAGCTTGCATTTTTTTATCACTGCATGAAAGAGTAGTTGATTGTAGTCTTCCAAGTGGTCCATTGACTTTATAAAAGGATTTGAAAATTCAAAACTCTTTACTGTTTGAGAGAGAGATGGAATGTTGCTTCCTGAGCTCCTTTTCTTGTAGAGCAAAATACAATAGCTGGTTTTCCTCCAGAATATTGTATGAGCATATCATAGAGGAAATTTTGAAGACGCTAAGTAGATATAGAATCCTCATCAACCATACAAGACACTATAGAATAAGAACAAAGTATGAGAGAAAATTCAAAAGTTCAACCAGAATAGGATAAATTTAAAAAATAATATACTATATGAAGTATCAGAATGTGTTGTGAACACAGTAAAAGGTAAGATGCAGAACCCCGTCAATTGTAATATTCAATTGCTGGATTGTCAAATGAGAAATTTATTCATGTTGCTTACGTCCAATGTGCAACAAATTATATATGTTCAAGCTCAACAACAACAATGGATAGTAAATAATACCTTTTCAAAGAGAGTCATTTTTGGCTGAGGCATATCCTGTCTTGTGAATAATAGTTGTAAGAATCAACTTGATATGTTTTGATAAGAATTCATTTCAGAACATGAAAATGAAAGCATGTTTTAAGGTTGTTGGAGCTGACTGGTTGGATGAATATGATGCACAAAGTTTACAAAAGCTATCAATTTTCATTCTAAAGTTATTGACTAAGCAGTCAACTATGTTAGGATTGAACAAACTTATCTGCTATAGATTTGAGCAAAATTGTTATATATAGGTTTTTTTTTTAAATCTTTTAATGTATGAACAAAATAGTGGCAGATTTGAAATATCTGCTAAGGGAAATATTACTGCAAAATCTATCAGTCTAGTGAAAAGTAAGGTCATTAATTTTTTATGGATAGGTGACTTTTGGTGTAAACTAAGCTGATCATTCAATCTTTTCAGATTCGTTTATCAATGGATAAGTCTTATCAATACCTCCATCCTCTATTTCCATATTCATTTTGACTATCTGCATAATATGCCTACAAGTGTCAGTTGCACTTATCCACACATTCCATACTAATTCATTAAACTACTGTTGCCTCCTTGATGTCCTTTCCAAGGTTTTCAATGATGAAGTTTTCCTCCATTGTGTACTCGGAGTCATTTCAATGATATTATTCGTTCACTACTACAACATCATTGGAATTTCACAACTAACAGCTATACCTATGTTTAGTGTTAAACATGTAGGAATGAAAGCCATAAGTTTCATGCACAATCAATACACGAAAGAATGATTTCCAATTATTTTGCTTAAACATTGCTGGTACATGGATACCTATATAAATCATGACTTATGTTAGGGATGTGATATTTATAATTTTATTTTTTTATTTTACATATCAATATGAATGATAGATGGAAATAAAATAATGAATACACTTGACTACTAGATGTGAAAATGAACTTACAAATATATTGGTTAGACATAGCCAAGTATGTTATATGAACTCAAAGATCAATATCATAGATGAGAGTTTATTAAAATGCATAGAAAATCGTTATCTAAATACAATTGATTTTGAATATATCAATGCATATGTTATAATTTGTGGGCAAGTGTTTACATTGCAGATAGTATCATTACCAAACCGACCACGTGATGACAAAACTTCATGAACAATTGAGGCTCAATGAGATTCCATAATAGGGTATTGACCTTAATTCTACTAGCAGGGGTGGAGGTGTTGCCCACCGTTTATCCTCCAAAACCTGGAGTCATGGGAGGACTGTGTGAGTCACGCTCCCCTAGACGTGTGATGATGACTGCCGGATGCCTACGAGGAAATCAGGTCAATTTAGTTGACGCTGCCATCCTTAGAGTTATGAATGGTTAGGTCGGTATAACTGACACCATAGCATACTCCAGTAGAGGACGGATAGGATGGGAGCGGAAGAGATTAGGAAGGATAGGATGATTTTAGAATAGCTTTGGGACCTAGTTGGACAAGGTTACGACTATTAAGTTGTAAACCTATAAATGTTTTATATAATATATATATATAATAAAAATTTCACGGGACATAATCCTTACACAAGTTATATCAATCGTTAAAATAAATACTAATATACTATTTAAACTCAACTTCGGGACGAAGTTTTCTTTGAAGGAGAAGTGTATGTAATGACCCAATTTGAGTCACTGATTATTAGCATGCTTACGAGACGTGTGTATGATAGCTACATACACATGCATCGCAGGCATTGCACTAGTATACATCCTAATTTAATCATATAAACGTATATGTAAGAAAATGAACTAGTTTTTAAAAGTATTAATTAATACCTTATTTATTAAGTAGAACAATAAAATATATTTATTTATTTTATTAAATAAAATTTTATTTAAATAATAAATAATTATTATTACAATGGACAAGATTTACTTTACTTCATAAATCTTTGGACAATTCATGATAAGGTACTTAAAAGAAAATACTGTTTTGGAAGTCAGTTGAGATGATAACGTTAAATTCTCATTTAATGAATAATGACCAACTCAAGTGAAAATATCTTAATGGATAAGGTTAAATCTTAAGATTAATTGGAGGAAAGGGAGGTGGGGGTTTCTTGGGAGGGGAGAAACCTTTCCTATATAAACATAATTGAAAGGAGAAGTAGGGGGGGGGAAAGAAAATCAGTCTGTTTGAGGGATGAGCCGGGGGCTCGATTTTGGAATTGTAAATTGGGAAATTTTGAGCTGTTCTTGGAGTTTTGGGCACGGGGCCAGTGGATTTCCATTTCGAAGTCCTCTGGATCTGGGAACCACAGAGGTTGATCCCAGATAGGGAGGGAGGAATAAGTTCGTTTGGTAATGGACTCAGAAAACTTGGAGCAATGTGATCAACACCAGACGGGAGAACAGGTACGCAGAGAATCAGGTATGCAGATGCATTTAATTTGATACAATTTATTTGATAAAATTTTGAAAAAGGAAATTTGACATTTGTCAATCTGATTAAAATATAAAACTTAATATCAGTGTTTACAGTCTTTACATTTGATTGAAATGGAATATCAGTCTTTACAGTCTTTACATTTGATTGAAATGGTAAAACAAGCATTACAATGATGCAACATATAACAATATAACCATAAGCAAATACTCAAGAAATGCAGAGAGAATGCTGAGCCATTTTTTTAGACTGAGTATTAGAATGAGTACAAGAGGTGATTAGGAAGATGGCACCTCAACTTGCACCAGGAAAGTGAAGAAATACACTCAGAATAACAAGGAATGACCCCTCTCTGAACTGCGTCCAAGCTGTTGGAGAACTGCCGTGCTACTGCTGCTGCTAGAAATCAAATGAGGATTTGGGGCTGCTCCCCTCCTCAGAAAAGGCTGCAACTCTGGAATCAGACTCTACTCAAGAAACCTAGAAAAGCCTAGAAAGCTTTTTTGAAATGGCCGACCCCTGAAAATCACCCCCTTGGGGTTCTACGCAGTTCCTCAATGCTCTGCGCTGCCACTAAATGAAACCCTCCAAGAAACTGCCTGAAACTCCCGCCAAATCTCTCCAATATGCAAGAGTTGATCCCTTGCTTTGCCTCTTAGCACAAGTCCTCCTGCAAACCCTCAACCCAGACTCTTGCCAGAAGAACTGTGTCCTCCTCTCAGTGCTGTGCAGTCCTCCAAAACGCTGATGAAACTGTCGTTGAAATGTTGATGAAACTACTGTTGGAATGCCAATGGAAATACCTTGCCCGAGCAGGCACTCAAAGTCCCCCGGGGCTAAGGGTGAGATTTCCGAACGGAGGCACTCAATGCACTAAACAGTGCTGCAGACTAGCTAAACAGCCAGCGTGCTCTAAGTCGAAATAACTATCACAAATGCTCACAACCGGAATGATCCAAATGAGGGGGTTTCTCTCTCTTTTATAGCCTTTGCCCCTCTCAATCCCAAGGCTCACCTCTTCCTACGTGATTCCCCTCTTGCCATGTGTTCCTTCCCTCCTGCGCAGTTCCTCCATGTGTCTGCGTGGGCTCCATTTCTGCGTCCCCCTTTGGCCCCCCTTGGTTCCTCTTTAAGTCACAATGTTGTGCTACCTAGGAAGTGACTTTTTATTCTAAAAGTGTGTTATGTCCCCCCTCCTCACTTTTTATTTACAAATAACTATAGAAGGCAAAAATTGAACAAAATCGAATATTCCAATTCGCCATGGCTAATTAGGAATATTACATAGAGGAGACACCAAATAAAGATTCAGTAGTTAAGTCAACAACAACAATGCCTGGTGGCAATCAGGAAACTGTCATAAAAACATTAAAGGAAGTTCAAACAAGGAAAACTCCTTGTCTACATCCGAATCACCAGAGTAGACACCTTAATCAATCTACAAATTTGTATCACTCAGAACATGAACAACAAACTTATCCTTCAAAGAATACTAAAGTGAGCTCAATTCAGTTTATTGATAACAATTTGTTACAAAATTCCAGTAATCAGAAGATTCCACAGAAGGTTAATCTAGGATGGTCTGATTCATTCTCAGTAAGGCAATTTTATATATCACTCCAAGGATCATATCAACTTTTATCGACAAAGATGATTGTTCCATGACAAGAAGGCATTTGTAGCAGAAAAAGATATGAAGCAGAAGACATTCGTAGCAGAAAAGAAATCAAGCCATTTCTTCAACAAGTTTTGAGGACAAAGCTTTTTGAAGTGGAAGGCAATGTTATGAACATAAATTATGTAAAAATAAATAAAAATAGATAATAAATAATAATCATAATAATATAAATATGATAAAAAATAAGTAAATTAACTAATGGCTGGTTAGTTAATAATGAAAAAGCATGTCTTAGAGACATGCTTGTTCGTGAAAGGGTAGTTACCTGGCTATATATACAGGGCCCTCATTGTCATTTGTACTCATCCTACATCAATTATTTATATAATATACAATTTACACTTACTATCCTACGATGGATGTATTTTTCTACGAAGTATTTTAAATATTTCCACTGCGTATACGACTTTTGGTCGTTACAATTCTTGTGCATTTATTTGTTTCTGTATTATGGTGTGATGTCTGTAGCATAATTTATTTTAATGTTTACTGAAGGGTTTTCGTAAATAACTTATTGGAAAATAAGTAGATAAAATAAATTAGTTGTTGCAGTGATAGAATTTTCACATGGTATGAGAGCAAGTAATCAGAGACAGGAAGGGAAAATCAATTATGGGTTGAGACCATGATGCAGAGGCATTTACATCAGGACTCAGGAGACTCGCACAATTTTTCAGAAAATTGCACAAGAGATAGCAATTTCGATTTCTCTATGTTGGCTTCCAGATTGGAAGAAGAAGTTGCTTGTGTGACAAGCTCTTCAACATCTGAGGTATGGTTTATAGACAGTGGAGCCTCCTGGGATATGACGGGAATCCGGGAATGTTTCTCATAGTATCAGGGGGAAAAGATGAATTTTCAGATCACCATGGGGAATAAGGCAAAGTGTACTCCAATAGGGAAGGGTACCATAGTTTTTCTAACAGAAATAGGAGAGCGTTCCATGCTACATGTATTAGGACTGGGGATGAACTTACTGTCCATATCACAACTTCAAGGCAAGGGCTATGACGTTTTCTTCATCAAGGAGAAAGTATACGTTAAACACCCAAGTTGGCAAAAGAAAGTGCAGATAGGGATCATAAGTAACAGGTTGTACAGATTACAACTAGAATCACCAATGACACTGATAGGTAATCATGGAGACAAGGATTTGGACGAACTATGGCACAGAAGAATGGGGCATTTGCACCATGGGGCTCTAAGAATTCTGAGGAGAACTGTAACAGGAGTTCCGGATCTGAGTACAGAACGAGATGATGTATGCAGAGGATATGCTCTAGGAAAGTATGCCAAAGCGACATTTCCTAGAAGTAAAAACAGGGCCAAGGGTGTACTAGGATTGATACACTCAAATATCTGTGGACGTATGTCCACTAAAGGTCTTAGTGGTGCCGAGTACTTCGTCACCTTCTTTGATGACCACTCAAGGAAAACTTGGATTTATTTTCTGAAAACCAAAGACGAGGTTTTTGGTCGATTCAAAGAGTTCAAGGCTTTGGTGGAGAACTTGACAAGGAAGAAAATAATTTTTTTGCGCTCAAATAATGGTGGAGAGTGTGTCGATAAGGACTTCACTGATTTTTGTGCTAAGGGGGGCATCATAAGAGAGTGGAAAACTCCTTACAATCCAAAGCGGAATGGAGTAGCAGAAGGAAAGAACATGACTATTGTGGAAGCAACTAGGGCCATGATGTATGATCAGGATATGCCAAAATTCCTGTGGGTAGAAGCATGCAACATGCCAGTCTATGTTCAAAATAGAACTCCTCATCGGGCATTGGGCAAGATTACTCTAGAGAAAGTCTTCAGAGGGAAGACACCTGAAGTCAGTCATTTCAGGATATTTGGGAGTTTAGCATATTGCCACATACTCGAGGAAAAGAGGAAGAAGTTGGATGAAACTGTAGAGAAAGGATATCTAGTGGGATATAGCAAGAACGCTAAGGCATACAGAATCTGTCTTCCAGGGAGCAGGAAGGTAGTAGTTCGACGAGATGTGAAGTTCATGGAGGATAGGGCCTTCAGGAAATCTCGAGAAATGCCTTTCGAGGAGCAGTCAAAAGAGGAGCCATTGGTCAAACCACTTCAACCAACGGAAGTAAAGAATTCTTTCTCGGATTAGGAAGAATCACAGGGGGAGGAGGAGCAAACATAAGCACCTGCTACCAGAGGAAGAACAAGCAGGGAACATCGTCAGATTCTGCAGGATGCAAAGGATTTCATCGATGCACCAAGGAACAATAAAAGGGAGAGAAAAAAAACTGGATAGATATCAAGCATTAGTAGCTCAGGATGAGGAGCCTATAGGTTTTAGTCCTGTACAGAAATTACCTGCGTATGAATTCTAAAACAGAAAATAAATAATGGCAAAAGCATAACACATAAAACACATATACGCAGAGATTTTACCCTGGATCCCAAAACCAGGACTACCAGATTGATTTTTCATTATATTCCTTTCAATGTTACAATACATATATATACATGCCGTAGCATCCATAAACCCTAATCTATTAACCCTAGATTAGAACATAACCGTAGTTCCATTGACCAGATCTACATAATAGTTCCATTGACTAGATCTACATAATACCATGGACTGAAAACCATCACACCCAAAACCATGTGCGAAATCCATGCCGCCCCCCTGTGACAACCTCGCTAGTCGTGGAAAGAATATAACACAACCCAACAGAGCCTGCCAGTTTTCAGGAGGCTACTCAACATCAGGTTTGGTTGGATGCAATGGTAGAGGAATACAATTCCATAATGGTGAACGATGTCTGGGAGTTAGTGCTGAGGCCTCAAGAAAGATCAGTGGTAGGTTCAAGATGGATCTACAATATTAAATACGTTGCAGATGGCAGTGTGGAAAAATACAAAGCTAGGTTTGTGGCTAAGGGGTATGCTGAGAAGGAAGGAATTGACTACGAAGAGACCTTCACCCTAGTACCCAGGCATACATCTATTAGAACCGTGATATCTCTTGCAGCATAGATGGGATGGGAGATTCATCAGATGGATGTCAAAACGACATTCTTGAACGGGGTGATAGAAGAGGTAAACATTGAACAACCAGAAGGCTTTGAGACACATGAGAAGAAGTCTCATGTATGCAGATTGAAGAAAGCCTTGTATGGGCTGAAACAAGCACCTAGAACATGGTATGGTCGAATTGATGGCTACTTGCAGAAGATGGGATTTGTCAAGAGTGACGCAGATCCAAATCTCTACTATCTGGTTGTAGAGAAATGAGCCTCTAATCCTAGTATTATACGTGGATGATCTCTTCCTAACAGGATCATCCAGGCTCATCGGGGACTGCAAGAAGAATCTAGCCATATAATTTGACATGAAAGATTTGGGACAGATGCATTATTTCCTGGGGTTGGAAGTTTGGCAGCAAAAGGGGGAGATCTTCCTTGGACAAGGGAGATATGCTACAAAAATTCTGAAGAGATTCAGGATGCAGGATTGTAGACCCATGGCTACACCAATGATCACCAACTGGAATAAAATTGATGCATCAAAAGACAAGGATGTTGATCCCACCTTATACAGGTAGCTCATAGGGTCCTTGATATATCTGGTCAATACCAGGCCAGGTATTTGTTACACTGTCAACACCCTCAATCTGTTCATGGTGGAACCAAAGAAGGCGCACTGGGCAATAACCAAACATGTTCTCAGATATATACAGGGAACAATTGATTATGAAATCTTGTACTCCAAGAGCAAGGATACCAGGTTCAGTGGATTTACTGATGTAGATTGGGTTGGAAGTTCAGTGGATCAGAAAAGTACCTCTGGGTACTGTTTCAACATTGGATCAGGAATGGCCTCCTGGTGCAGTAGGAAACATAAATCCGTAGCTCTGAGCTCAGCTAAGGCAGAATATATGGCTACAAGCACAACATCGTGCGAGGCCATATGGCTTAGGAAACTACTTGTTAACCTATTCAGAAGAAAGATGGAGGTGACCAGGATCATGTGTGATAATCACAGTTGCATCAAGCTCTCTGAGAATCCAGTATTTCACGATCGGTCAAAGCATATTGATATTCAGTGTCACTTTGTCAAAGACTGTGTCCAACGAGGAGCTGTACAATTGAGCTACACTCCTACAGGAGAACAGGTGGCAGAAGATGGGATTTGCCAAGAGTGAGGTAGATCCAAATCTCTGCTATCTAGTTGTAGAGAATGAGCCTCTAATCCTAGTATTATACGTGGATGATCTCTTCCTAACATGATCATCCAGGCTCATCAGGAACTGCAAGAAGAACCTAGCCACAAAATTTGACATGAAGGGTTTGGGATAGATGCATCACTGGAAATTCCTTCAAGGTGTGATTTGCAGTGAAAATTATATCATTGCAACAACTGATTTATTTTATCTACTTATTTTCCAATAAGTTATTTACAGAAACCCTTTAGTAAACATTAAAATAAATTCTGCTGCAAACATCACACCATAATACAAAAACAAATACATGCACAAGAATCAAACACATCAACACAGATATTTTGGGCAAATGTCCCTGGAAACACCCAATGCGAGAAAACCGGTGCAACAGAGGAGGATTTTATTAATCAACTATTCTTGAGTACAACTAGGTGCCAAACTGGCTTACCCAATAAAGATAAATTCTATAGCACCCTTAAACAGACTCAACGTCAGACTTGCTGGCCTCTGTGCAGCGCCCAAAACCTTTGCGTAAGCTCCTGCCTCTTTGTGTTAGCACTGGGCCTCTCTACGTCACCCACATAGGCCCTCTAGTGACTGCGCAGTCCTGCTGCCTCTGCGTCTATCTCTCTAATATCTGCGTTGATCTTTTGATGTTGTTCCCGCCTCTCTATTTTGTACTCGCTACCTCTTGCTGCAATCTAGTCCACTAGTTCGAATTTCTCAGCAAACCTTGCTCCAGAAATCAAACTGACTAGTCTCCCTCAGTGCGTTCTCCAGCTGACCCTCAAGCCTCTTCTTATACTTTTCCTGTTGGTCCTTCAACGACCGAGATTACACCTCTAATCAACTACTACGATTAGATTTGGCTTGATCCATGTCTTTTGGAACCTTGTAACCCAGTTTTATATTAATACCTATTAATATATTATTTTTTCCTAAGTTTAGACTTAGGAACTCCATTAAAAATATATTTTTTTTTAATATCTTCCAAACCGGGTAGAATTTTCGCAAACCATTTATGGGTCGTGGAGATCTCATGTGCTTTAGCCTCTCCACCAATTATCATGGCTAGAGCACATCCGTTGCTACCCCAAATCAACACTCCCTCTTAGCGAGGAATGTGCTCTAGTAATACTCCACACTGAGCATCACTCTGATTATACGGCACTGGTACCTGTGCTAATGTCAGGCCTTCCCGCCCAACATCATCTGCATTGTTGCATCCTGCACTGTTGCCCACGGCTTTGCCACTGCCATTTCTGCATCCGTACGACAACTCCCTTTGCATCCGTGCTGCTGTTGGTCCTTTCTCTCAACACTGCATTTGCACTGCAACTTCCTCTGCATCCGTGCTGTTGTTGGTCCTTGTTCCCAATGCTACATTTGCACTGCAACCTCTTCTCATCACGATGCATCATGCTATTGCTGACTGCTACTGCACTACAACATCATACCCATTTCTGCTACTGAAATGGATTCTTTATCATCCCCATCTTCTCCTTGAAATAGTCAAATTTTGTTCTTCCAAAGGCCTTGGTAAGGATGTCTGCCGCATGTTCTAGCCAAAGACACCTTGAAGGAAGAGGAATCCGTTGGTCCTTCGAAGAGGAATCCGTTGGTCCTCCTAAGAGGGTGAACTAGGAGAGTGTGCCACCTGAGTGGTTTTGCAGTTATGTAGCCAAGGTTACTAGCATTGTTGACTCTAAGCCTACTAGTGATGAGGAGGTTGCCAACCAGGAGGTATGGAGAGAGGCTATGGTGTAGGAGTATGCCTCTATCATTAAGAACAATGTCTGGAAAGTGGTGCCTAGGCCTGAGGGCAAGTCAGTTGTGACTTCCAAGTGGCTCTACAAGATCAAGGATGCAGCAGATTGTAGCATTGAGAAGTTCAAGGCAAGGTTTGTGGCTAGAGGGTTTTCACAGATAGAGGGAGTTGACTATGATGAGACCTTTGCTCTCGTAGCTTGGTACACTTCTATCCGGTCCCTTATTTCTATTGCTGTAAAAATGGGTTGGCAGATCCATTAGATGGATGTGAAGACCACATTTCTGAATGGAGTTATAGAGGAGGAGGTGTATGCCGGTTGAGGCGAGCACTCTATGGACTTACGCAAGCTCTGAGAGCTTGGTATTTGAGGATTGATACTTACTTGCCGCAGATGGGTTTCACGAAGAGTGGTGCAGATCCGAATCTATACTACATTGTTGTAGGGGATGATCCACTCATTCTTGTGTTGTATGTTGATGATTTGTTCATTACTAGGGTAGAGAGACTGATTAGTGGTTACAAGGAGGATCTTGCTATGGAGTTCGAGATGGACATTGGGCTGATGCATTACTTTTTGGGGCTTGAGTTGTGGCAGGAGGAGGGGCATATCTTTCTGCGGTAGGGGTAGTATGCTGTGGATGTGTTGATTAGATTTCACATGGCAGATTGTAGACCCATGTCTACACTTATGATCACCAACGGAAGAAGCTTCATGCTTAAGATTCTATTTTGGTGGATCCCACATTATATAGGCGGTATTGATTGTGCTCTAGCCACGAAATTTGGTGGAGAGGTTAGGGCACATGAGATCTCCAATACCCAGAAAGGGTTTGGGCAGATTCTAAACAGTTTGGTAGATATTAAAATAATTAATTTTTTTAATGGAGTCCCTAAGTCTAAACTTAGGGAAATTAAAATATTAATGTGAATTAATATAAAAATGGTCCAAAAGACATGGATCAAGCCAAATCTAATCTTAGCCGTCGATTAGGGACTTAATCTCGGTTGTTGATTTGTCAACGAGGAAAGTATAAGAGGAGGCTTGAGGGTTAGTTGGAGAATATAACAGAGTGATCAATCATTCTATTCTCTAGAGTGGGGTTTGCTAAGAGAGATAGAATTAGTGATTAGTTGCAGCGAGGGGCATTGAGTATGAGGTAGAGAGGCAGGGAGAGTGTTGAGAGACTAGTGTAGAAGCATAGAGAGGCAGACGCAGAGCTTGAGGGAGCCACGCAGAGGCAGCAGAGATTGCGCAGAGCTAGAAGGGCCTGCGTCATCCACGCAGAGCCTGCAGGAATGACGCAGAGAGCCAGAGAGGCTGTGTAGAGCCTCAGTAGGCTGACGCAGAGGGTTTCATGCTGATGCAGAGGCCAACAGGGTTGACACTGAACTTCAGATTGTGCTGGAGAGGGATTTCGTGGAGCAGGCTTTCTGAATACCTATTTCCAAAGAGAGGTATTACTGCCATATTTTTTTTATCTTTGTCGGGTTAGCCAGTTTGGCACCCAATGTACTCTAAAAAGAACTGCTTAATAATAAAACCTACAGATAGCTGCACTGGTTTTCCCACATTGGGGTTTTCTGGCGACATTAGTCCAAAAATAACGGTGTTATTTTGTGTGCTTGTTTAGGTTTGCTTCAGTTGATGATTTGTAATGTGATGAGCATGCACTTGTATTTATTTTCAGCATTTTCATGGTAAATAACTTGTTAATTAACAGAACAAGTAGGTAGGAATAAATTAGTAAAGTGCATGGAGGGTTTCTAACGCATCAGGCTTGGAAATTCCAACATGGTATCAAAGGGTGGTTGTAGATCATAGGAGAACTGAGGACATCAGCAGCATAAAACAACTGTCCCAAGTGACAGAAGCTGTTCCTAGCAGCAAAGCAGCAAGGAAGGGGTGATGCAGTGACTGCGTCATCAAGTTCGAGCCAAGAAGAGGTTGTGTAGAAGCTGAAGGAGGCAAAGACAGGCTCACGCAGCACCACACAAAAGCCAAAAGGGCTAACACAGTTGGTTGAGGGAGCTAGTTTGCCGGTGCTGGGACTGCGCAGAGCCTAGGAGTTCTCACCTTCAGGTTGCTGGGGTTTAGCAGGCTGTGGGTAAGTTGTAGAGTGGCGCTGGTGGAGTACTGTAGTCAGAACAATACCTAACAGGGCAAGGCCAAGGAGGAGGGAGTTGCAACTGAGGTTTTCTAGCCAAGAAATCCAGATTAGTGGTGCAGTTGCACAGACGATCAGAGTAGGGGGCATCTCGACATCGACAGAAGGGTTTCCAGGAGGGAAATCAAGGCTCAGAGGGAGTCACATTGAGAACTTCCAGGAGGGAAGTGGAAGAGCAAAATGGCACTACATGGAGTAAGAGACCAGGACGGAGCCTCAAACTTCACAATCTTGAAGGCCAGAATCTTATCCGTAATTGACAGAAATCGTGTCAAGCACTTCGCCGTGAGGATGATAGCGATCCCAATTGACCCAACTGATAACGACAAGTACGAGGAGGTAAACGCGAGGGCCAAGAGCATCATCCTTGACGGGGTCAAGGACATGTAGTACCACGCATTGCCGAGAAGGAAACGGCAAATGACATGTGGGAGGCCCTAAAGAAATTGTACCAACATACTTCTGTGTAGAGAAGGATGTTACTAGAAAATCAGTTGCAGTCATACCAGATGAAGAAGGGAGAACCGATCAACACCTTTCTTAGTCGACTGAATGAGATCTGGGATCAACTGACTTCCATAGGGGCCACTCCGGATCAGGAATTGATGGTGAGAACAACCCTGAACGTAGTCTCAGAAGACTGGGATGTATTTGTCTAGAGTATACTGGGCAGAGCTACCCTTCCACATTGGGAGGAAATGTGGGCGGCTCTTCGCCAAGAGGAGATCAGAAGGCTAAGCAAGGCGGGAAGCAGTGGCAAAGGGATCAGAGTCAAGAAGGAGGAGGAGGAGGATGTTGCCCTAAAATCTGAGGGAAAGCAAGAGAAACGAAAGAAGAAGGACCTCCCCAAGATCATATGCTTCCACTGTGGGGAGCTGTGTCATTATGCGACCTAGTGTCCAAGGAAGAAGAACAAGGGAGAGGCCTTTGAGACCAAGGCAGTGGCTGCAAGGGTAGAGAAGGAAGTGGAGACAGGCGATGACTGTGTCATAAGTGCACACACGCCACTTGAGCAGAAGTGGGGAGATATCGAGCTATAGTCAGACGGGCTATAGGCGATGAGGGGCAGGATCCTCGAAGTACCCAACCTCTTGGATTAGACCATGCTACGGGAGCCTCGAAGAGGAGTAGTAGGATTGGCGGATGTGGGTAGAGACGGATGCGGATGAAGCGACAGAGAAAGCTACAATGCAGAATTCCCAAGACAATGCGAGGCTAGCAGGCTGCAACAGTGCGAGAGGCACGGGAGTGTTGCACCAGTGTAGGATGGCACAAAGAGGTGTGCAACGGTGCGAGATGCAGGGAGTTGTTGCAGCAGCGTAGAAGTCAGAGAGGGAGCACTTGTCAGCAGCAGAGGGAGCTTTAGCATCAGGAGTACTCTAGCCAGACAGAGAGGTTAGAGTTGGGAGATCAATTACTTACTTCTCAGTAACTGAGTTGCAGTGCAATAGTTAGCAGTGGTAGTGCTATGGGCAGCATGATGCAGCATGATAAGAGGAGATGTAGTGCAAATGCAACAGTGGTAGTGGCAGGGCCATGGGCAACAACACGGATGCAGAGGGAGTTGTTGTACAGATGTAGCAATGGCAGTGGCAGAGCTATGGGTAGCAGTACAGGATGTAGCAATGCAGAGGATGTTGGGCAGCAGGTCTAGCATCAACATAGGGACCGATGCTGGATGATCAGGGTAATACTTAATGAGGAGTATTGCTAGAGCATAGTCCTCGCGAAGGAGTGTTGATTTGGGGTAGCATCGGATGTGCTCTAGCCACAAAATTTGGTGGAGAGGTTAGGGCACATGAGATCTCCAATACCCAGAGAAGGTTTGGGCAGATTCTAAACAGTTAAAATAATTAATATTTTTAATGGAGTTCCTAAGTCTAAACTTAGGGAAATTAAAATATTAATGTGAATTAATATAAAACTTGTTAGAATGGTCCAAAAGACATAGATCAAGCCATATCTAATCTTAGCTATCGTTTAGGGACTTAATCTCGACCGTTGATTTGTCAATGAGGAAAGTATAAGAGGAGGCTTGAGGGTCAGTTGGAGAATACACCAGAGTGATCAGTCATTCTATTCTCTAGAGCGGAGCTTGCTAAGAGAGATAGAATTAGTGATCAGTTGCAGCGAGGGGCAGTGAGTATGAGGCAGAGAGGCAGGGACAGTGCTGAGAGACTAGCACAGAAGCAGAGAGAGGCAAACATAGAGCCAGAGGGAGCTACGCAGAGGCAGTAGAGACTGCGTAGAGCCAGAAGGGCCTGCGTCATCCATGTAGAGGGTACAGGAGTGACGCAAAGAATCAAAGAGGTTGCATAGAGCCTTATTAGGCTGATGTAGAGGGTTTCAGGCTGATGCGGAGACCAACAGGGCAACTGAGCTTCAGATTGTGCTGGAGAGGGATTTCGTGGAGCAAGCTTTCTGAATATCTGTTTCTGAAGAGAGGTATTGTTGCCAGATTTTTTCTCTGTCGGGTTAGCCAATTTGGCACCCAGTGTACTTAGAAAAGAACCGATTGATAATAAAACTCTCAGATAGCTGCACCGGTTTTCTCACATTGGGTTTTTCTAGGGACCTTAGTCCAAAAATAACAGTGTCATTTGTGTGTTTGTTTCTGTTTCCTTCAGTTGATGATCTGTAATGTGTTGAGCATGCACTTGTATTTATTTTCAGTATTTACATGGTAAATAACTTGTTAATTAACAGAACAAGTAAGTAGGAATAAATTAGTAAAGTGCATGGAGGGTTTCTAATGTGTTAGACTTAGAAATTCCAACAGGGAGCTTATTGGGTCCTTGATGTATCTGGCCAACACTAGGCTAGGTATATGCTTTGTAGTGAACACACTTAGGCAGTTCATGGTTGAGCCCAGGAAGGTGCACTGGATAGCTTCAAAGCACATTCTTCGCTACCTGCAGGGGACTGTTGATTATGGTCTGGACTATAGGCAGGGAGATGGAGTGAGGTTGGCAGGTTACACAGATTCAGATTAGGCTGGCTGTGCTTCTGACAGGAAAAGCACTTTAGGGTGTTGCTTCGGATTGGGTTCCGCAGTTGTGTCGTGGTTTAGTCAAAAGCAAAAGTCAGTTGCTTTGAGCTCTTTTGAGGCTGAGTATATCGATGCTAGCCAGATTAGTTGTGAGGCCATTTGGCTTCGCAAGTTGTTGTATGGCCTATTTGATCAGGAGTTGAGTTCGATGGTTATTCACTGTGATAATCAGAGTTGCATTAAACTCACGGAGAATCTAGTGTTTCATGACAGGTCAAAACACATCAACATCATATATCATTTCATCAGGGACTATGTTCAGAAGGGGGCAATGAAGCTCGAGTATATATCAACAGATGAGCAAGTGGCTGATGTTCTCACAAAGTCCTTGCCAAGAGGCAAGCATGTCCGTTTCAGGGACAAAATGGGTGAGGTGAGAAACACTTTCCTTAGTAAGAGGGAGTGTTGATTTTTGATGTACCTTGGACAAGTGGGTTTCCATGGGTTAGTCTCTACCTAGGGAAAAGTGTCCAAAATAATTATTTTCCTAAGTGTGACTTTATAAATTGAAAGTGACTTTATAAGTGGTAAAGTCAATATTAAATTATAAAAAGAAAAGTGATTTTAGACATAAAGTACAATGTGGGTACTTTATTTATAGAAAGTGAGAATTAAATGCACATTTATTCTCATCCCTTGATCTAAGTAAGTGAATCTGAGCCATTAGATCTTAGGGTTGCCCAAAAGTCATTTAGGGAAACAAAAGGGGGAAAAAAGAGAGAGACTGCATTCATTCTTCATGAGCAGATTGGAGAAAGGAGGCTGAGAGTTGGAGAAAAGTTCTAAAGGAGAAATTTGTTGCAGCAAGTTGAAGGAGTGATTTCTAGGCAAAGTTGGGCATGGAAATCAAGGTTTAGAAGACAAAAGAAGGTATAGTACGAACAACATTGAATGCTGTGAGTTGCACGCTGTTCGAAATAAGTTTTTGAGATTTTTTTTTGGAAAAAAATCCGTACGAGACAGTTTGAATAGTTGTAACCATACAATACATATTTTCAGCTTCAAGTGGGCATGGAATCGAGGCAAAGTGGGCATGGTTTTCAAGGAGTTTTGGGTTGAAGATATAAATTGTATTTTGCTATTTTGTTTTGTGTGCAAATGCATTTTTCTTGAACTTGAAAGATAAATAAATTTGAGGAGCTCTCTAACAAGTTTTCCTTGAAGAAGATTGAAGGGGTTTTGCCTAGGTCTAGGTTGACCAAAAATCTGTGTGTATTTTTTGTGTGTTGCTAGTCTGGTTATGTCCATATTTATTTTCAGCATGTGTTGATAGTCCCATGTGTTTTAATTTGAAAATTTCATTTCTAGAATTCTATATGTTGAATGTATGTTTATGAGAAAGGGCATTTAACTAAATGGGAGTAATAAGGTGAAATTAAAATTGGGTTGGGATTGTTGGAAACCTTTTTTAGTCATCAAATTTCAACAAATGGTTGAAGGTCGTAGACAGGAAATGGGAGCGATGATGGGGTTGGACAGAGATTGATCAATGGCATGGAATGTGGGGGATAGACAGTGCGAATGGCAGCGAGGGTTAGACCGTGAGTGAGACAGGACGGTGGCAGGGATGCGGAATTGGAGTGTGACTGTAGAGTGGCCAGTGGCGTCAGACAACGTCAACGAGATGCGATGAATTGATCAACAGGAACAGTAAATTGCAACTGTATCACTACTGGCCGAGGATGAACCCGCTCTGATACCAAATGGAACATAAAAACTCAGAAATCCATATTTATATATATATTTTATTAATTGTTGAATGATGAATTACAGAGTGAGAGGCCCTGGCTTAAATACAACCTTGGGTGCCTCTTAGTGAATGGGATCATGCCCTTTGCCTATTAACTAATAATTACAACTAACTAATTTTTATATAATAGTCTCACATAGGTTGACGAAAAATGGGACAAAAAGGAAAGATAAAGATCATGCCCTTTGCCTATTAACTAATAATTACAACTAACTAATTTTTATATAATAGTCTCACATAGGTTGACGAAAAATGGGACAAAAAGGAAAGATAAAGGAAATGTCAATGTTTACATAAATTTTAACATTACCATTAATTGTTTTAGGATGTTTGAGAGTCATTTCAACCTCATCAGACTTCATATGAAGAAAGTAGAATTTCATATCTCATTCAAAATTTAGTAGACTTGATAGGTTTTAGGATGGGTAGGATTGCAACATTTTCCTTGGTTTCTATCATGCATGAGGGTATGTGATTGACATTTAATTAAGAGTACCAAGCCCTTTATGTATCGTGATGTTGTTGGTATTGATTGTTGAACTCCTCTATCATGGCCTTGGCAAAAATGCACCCTTCGCTCAAACCAAAATTATTGCTTAGGTATTCAAAGCTTTTTCTACCATATTATCAAGGTTGAATTTAGGTAGTTCTATCAAAATTGGGTTGTGTTGATTAAAATATTATTTCTTCATTAAAATTTAAATAATTTATATATATTTTAGTAAACTGAGTCATTGAAATTAGATCAATCTGAGTTCAAGTTGAGCCTGGACTGATTCGGTCTCTGACTTTGAGCTTAAAACAGTGTTCACAAATTATTTGACATTTGACTTTGAGATGAGAGTGAAATATGGTTTGCCTTTGTTAGCCGTGAGAGTGACATTGGCTTAGATAATGACACTCCCATTGATGGTCCGGATGCCTTTTTATAGGTGATGGATGTAGAAAACCAATCAATGGCATTGACTCCTTGATGCTCATTTGATGTTGATCTCCTTCTTTACTGTCCATTGTTAATTTTCAGTTGTAACTTTGGACTTCAGATGTTAATGATTGAGTCTGACTCGTCACTGTTTACTGTTTTGGAGTAGTTTAAATTTACTATTTCAGGCTTATGGGAACTATTTTCAGGATTGTCCATGTAGACTAAGTCATTAATCTATGATTCGTGTCCATGAGTATGAGTGTGAGTCGAAACTAACCAATTTCTCATGATTTTAAATAGCCCATTTAGCAGTCATTATGAATCACATTGCATCCCTTATTTTTCTGTTATTATTTGCTGTATTTTTTACACCCGTTGACCTAGTTTAGGCATTAGCAGACATTAGTATAAGTTCTTTCCTTTTTTCTTTCATGAATGCATAATGGAAGTTGGTGGAGAAAGAGAATAAGAGATCTATATCATGGATAGTTAAGTTAGGATCAGCAGTATCTTCCTTTGGCTAACTGTTGAATGTATTTTTCAATAAATACCGTTTTTCAGCGATGAACTTGTCTATATTTTTTCTATCTGATGTGGTATCTACCACCCTAAACCATCCTATGCGTCATTACATGGGAGGAAATTCAGATTTTTTTACTAATTGATGGGTTTTTAAAAAATCGTTCCTGTGATTTTGACAAACCAGGAATTCGATTTATGGAAGAGCACTTTACCCAAGGACCAGCAGGATTCCGCTGTTGGTTATTTCACTGTAATTCGAAGGCCAAAAGACTCATTCTTTAATAATATGCCATCACATATGGAGTTATCAACAGTAAATCAGCTCTGCAATGTCAAGCCTTTCAATGCCCACAATCTTTTGATTGTGCCATACTCGATAGAGTATGAAAGTTGTTTGAAAGATGCAGCCGGCTTGTTACATAAAGCTGGAAATGTTGCCGACACACCAAGGTATGGGGTGCTTTTATACTTGCATAATATTCACTTTTTCTGTGTAATGAACAATATCTTGTGATATGATCGGAAGAATGGGAATGCATTGTTTTCTGCTTACAGTTTGAAGAGGTTGCTGAAAGCTAAGGGTGATGCATTCCTTTCAAATGACTACTATGAGTCAGATATAGCGTGGATGGAACTGGTGAGCATAACTTTTTTTATGTATAATCATTTGTTCAAGGTTTGAAAGAAGGCTCCATTGAAATATGTTGGCTCCACTTTATTTCTGTTTATTATTTTATAGACAGTTTTCATCGTTTGATAATATATATTTCAAGCAATTTATAATATCTTTTAATACACATGCACAATTTAAGTATTGGAAATTTATTTTATCAGGTATAACTGAATGGGAACCACAAAAAATGGAGTTGTCTTTAGTGCGACTTTTTGGAAGCTTTTACGGTGGATTTTATTTGTGTAATTTCTCTAAAATCTGGTAGGAATTTATTGAAATCACAAGCTTGATGGATAATCCTCTGCAATCGAAGTGCCCTAGGGGTTTTCTAGGGTGCTGAATCCATATATACAATAAAAAAACTAGTTTAAATAACACAAATCAAGATTTAACCTCAAAATTTTCCACCGGATTCCGGCACCGGAAAGTACAAAAATCACACTAAAGACAACTCGATAAAAAAATGCTTATAACAAGCTAAACTATCTTCTTCAAAGTGTGCCAAGTTATGCCTGTAGTTGCACAAGTTGCTCCACTGGAATTTTCATCCGTTTGAAGCCACTCAGGCAAAAGAAAATGGTTGGATCTTAACATGAAATAGCAATTTTGATAGTTTGACTTATTGGCTTTCTACTAAATTCGTAGAAAGATGAAAACACATTGGATGTGTCTTACTGCATTTACTCATTGCTGTAAGATTCCCGCTTGGAATACCCAATTTTTTTGCCACTAAAATATCTGAGCTTCACTGAGTTTGTCTTTGATGAGTTTTTTCAAACAGTGTAGGAGCATATGGCTGTAGGTTCATTTCTCTTCCATTTAATTTCAAATGCATAAACACAATGTTGGTAAAACACCCCAGACTTTTCCAAATAGCAAGATATACTTCAAATTAAACTCAGCAAGGAATGCATCAACCAATGTGCACCACAATAGCAAAATGGGCATTTTATACCTAAGTTACCAGAATATGGATACGGATTCTGATCTGGATCTGGATACAGATCCACTAGTTATCCAGATCCACTAGTTTTTTAAAAGCCAGGATCTGGATACACCAAGGAAACTGCAAGTACAAATAATTTATATAATAATTTTATATTTTTAAAAATAAAAATAAAAAATATTAATTTTTTATATTTAATATTTTATAATTTATATACATTTGTAAAAATGTTAATACTTATATAAAACAATTAATATATTTATTAATGACTTTAAAATTAATATATTATTTATATATTTTATTAAATAGCTTTAAAAATAAATATATTATTTTGTAAGTAATTTAATATTAAGTATTCATTCAAATTAATTAGTTTACAATTAAAGTAAAACATAACAGCAACTATTATAAAATTATAAACATAAATTAAATTAAAGGGACACGAACTATTTAGATTGGATTATAAAGTGAATTGGATTTATTAATTTAATAGGAATTTATTATAAACCATCCAAGGCTAAACCTATGAGAGTGTTGACCACTACGTGTCAACTACCCATAGTAGTACACCCATTTTTTTCGCAAAAGGGATAGCGCTTAATCGACATGTCTGTGCCATTCGATAGTCATTGTCGACCCGATCATGTTATATTGTAAACCTAGTCTGCATGTGTAAATTGTAAATAATCTTAGCAGATCTGTGTCATGCATGTATTTGCCTAGGCAAACCTAATTTTCTAGTGATAATCTACGTTCTGGAAGGTTTTTTGTCTCACCGATCCATGATCGGCAGAGTTTTCCTTCAGCCTAACCCCAAAGCCGGAATGGATTTTGTCATTAGAATCTTAGGGGAATCCTAGTGTGCTAAGTTGAGTCTATGTAAAAGTGATTTGGAAATAGACCTAACTACTTGGTTAGGCTATTTTATTAAAAATTGCTTGATCTGCTAGATATGTTTGTGTCACAGAACTAGGTAGTCTATGAGGGTCTATGTCAAATGGGTTTCCCCCTTGAAATGTAAAATTGTAAAAGTCATGATGTAAAGTGTCTTGAGAGTTAGAAAATGTTTTAATCCCCTCGTAAGTCCTAAGTCCTAGGTCCTAGGTGATTTTTCCAAAGGCCAAGTTCGAGGATCAAAAAAATAAAATAAAAAACAATAAAAAATTGAAGATATAAATAATAAAAAAAATTAAAAAATTAAATATAATAAAAAATAAATAAATAATAAAATAATAATAAAGTAAAAGTTTTGATGAGAAAATAAATGCAAAGTTTTAATTTTTTAATATATTAAAATGCATTTAAAATTTCGACAGATGAGATTAAAAGGGCCTTTGATCCTCATCGTTGGTCGAGATCATTTTGACATGGATCACTCGAACTAGCCATTCGGAAATTTTCCTTTAAATAGGTTGTCAGGGGTCATTTGAGATCAGATTCGATTTGTGAGTCTTGTGCTAAAGAAAGCTCTCTTGTAGTCATTTTTTGTGCAATAAAAAAAGACTTTGGGGTTAAAAATCTTGCTGGTGTTACTCTTCTGGAAATGCTGTAACATATTATTTTTTTCTGCATAATTTTGTTTTCAGTGATTGATAATAGCTTGATGAAGATTGATTTAGGCACAGGTATCTTGTCTGATTTTTGGGGTTTGAATGATAGTTTAGATTTTGAAATATAATGGCAGGTATCTCCATTTGATATGGATTTCGCTATTGTTTTTTCCCTCTATGTTAATAGTTGATTTTAAGCTGTGCAGGAAATCTTAGTTTTGAGTTTACCGGGCGTTAGGGGAAGTTCTCGGCTGAATTAGCCAACTCCTAGATTGTGTTTTTTGAAAGAGCCCAGCCAGTTTTTGATCCCGGGCTTATCATTTGAAATTTTTTATGAATGCATGAAGGGTTTTCTGAAGTATCTCACACTAAAATTAAAGTCTGAAAATATTACTGTGGATTATTGACAAATCTAGCTGCTTAAGAGTCGAAAATCTGTAAATATTGTAAATTTTTAGCTGGTTTTAGAGTTTTCAGTTTTGTTTTTGGCAGATTTTACTTCTGGGTTTTCTGTTTTTGCCATTGCAGGTTGCAGGTATAGATTTTAAAAGTTTTTCAGGGTTTCAATGGATTTTCTAATTTTCTGAGGGAAAATTTGATGGTTTATCAAAATTATTTCTCT
Source organism: Pinus taeda (assembly GCA_000404065.3). Lineage (NCBI taxonomy): Eukaryota > Viridiplantae > Streptophyta > Pinopsida > Pinales > Pinaceae > Pinus > Pinus taeda. Next base: position 197,856 of record APFE031453408.1, read on the forward strand.
GCTCGGGGTTTATTTTTATTTGCAGAGAAATTTCGAAATTTTTTAGGAGGCTGCGACCTTGCCTTGCATCCTTTGCTCCAACATTCTGCCAGCAGCACCAAAATCTGCAGCTCTCTCCTTCGCTGCTTATCTCACCCATTCCCATCACACGTTGCCAATCTGCCCTTTCAAACTTGCGTTTCGCAGATCCATCTCTGCAAGCCCGAGCCTCATCGCATAGCTCTCCTTGCAGCTTTTTGCTATCCTCTTGACCTGCCATTGAGCTACCATCACTGCTGTTCCTGGCATACCTGCATTGAACCCTCTTCGTCGTGCGTCCTCATCGCCTATCCGCTGCCCACGCACTCCTCCGTTAACCTCCATGCCATACCATCGAAAAACGTTGCACCTTCTCCATCATATGCATTCATCACCTGCATGCTGCCCCTAAAACTTGCAATCACTGCGGTATTCCTCCATCGATTTGCTTGTGTTTTTGCTTTCCTATGCAATTTCAGCTCCATCTCATCTTCGATTTAGTCTCTTCTTCAGCGCACATGCTCTCTGCTCCCACGCTGGCTACTCATCTTCTTCGACTCTCTTTTGCGGCATTTTTGAAACCCTCACCCGCAAGCTCAATTCTCTACCTACCTGATATCCACGCATTCCTTCAGCTCTCTCGCTTGAGCTCTTCTTTCCACGCTACTGCCTACGTGCAGTCTCCAGCTACCTGCGTGCAGTCTCTAGCTCCCTGCTTACAGTCTTCCCTCCATATCATCCAACTCCTAATCCGCAGCACCTGCCATTCATTTGATGCTTCTTGTGCAAAGTTTTCCCTGCTCCTCGTGCTGCTTACCCTTTGTCGTCAAGATCAAACCTGTGAACACTTTGATTTTTTTTTTGTATTGGCTTTAGGTTTTAGTCATATTCGATTTTTTCATTAAATTTTGTTACGATTTGAATTTTAGTTATTTTAATTTTTGTATATTCATGAGTTTAGATTTGATGTTTTATTTTACTTTTTCTTTCTTATTGATTTAGTTTTGATTTCCTCCATAAAATAAAAAAAATAAAAAAAATAAAAAAGGGGCATAAAAAAGGTAATCCCTAGGCTTTTTTGTTTTATAGTTTAGATTTTAATTTAGATTTTAATTTTGTTTATTTAGGCTTTAATTTTAATAATGAGAAACTTTTACTTTGGTTTGGTTTTGTCAATATCAAAAAATATAAAAATATAAAAAATCAAGAAGTTTGATTTTTGTTTAGATTTAAATCTAGTTTTTAGAATTAAATTTTTTAATATATTTTAATTTTCATCTAGTTTAGAGTTAGTTTATATTTCATATATATATATATATATATATATATATATATATATTTTTGAAAAAAGACTAATAAAAATGGATTTCTTTTTGAAGTCTTTTTTCTGTTGTGGTATAGTTAATGTGCCTAAATGTTTATATCTGGAGATTAACTATTTGAAATCTGGTCAGCATTTAAATTTCGTGGTTGTTTAAAGCATTCATTCTTTAGAAATTTAATTGCTGGATCATCATTAAGGCATTGTGCATTTGTTGAATATCTTACATCACTTGGGTTATTTGATGATAAATGATTGTTTTTTTTACATGCTTTATACTTCTGCAACATTTAATAAATAATCATTTAATCATTAACTCCATAAGGCACTGTTACTTTAATTTCCAAAAATCAATCAGGTGCTAAATCGCCTTGTTGTCTCCCAACCCAACTGGTCCACAGTTGGTCTTTATTCATCCCATAGGGTCTACCCTCCTTAGCCTCGGGAGACAGCTTAAATGGAGGGATCGGGGATCAAGGTGACAGCCACCAGTCTGAGCGTTGTCGTGACAATCTATGCGACAACAGAGAGCTGGCAATTTAAAAATGGCAGCATAATAATATGATGTGAGACTTGGTCGGCCACTAAATAATCGCAAGATTCAGTGATTGATTTTTCAATAATATTTCGAAAGTCCACACAAGCGACCAATATTTTGTGTGATAATCATAGTTGCATCAAGCTCTCTGAGAATCTAGTCTTTCATGTCGGCTGAAGCACATTGATATCAGGTGTCACTTCGTCAGAGACTGTGTCCAACGAGGGACTTTGCAGTTGAAGTACACCCCAACAAGAGAACAGGTGGCATACATTCTCACCAAGGCTCTAGGAAGAACAAAGCTTATTTATTTCAGGGAGAAGATGGGGATGGTGAAGAATCCATTTCAGTAGCAGAAGCGGATAATATAGGGAGTTGTAATGTAGTAGTTAGCAGTGGTAGTGTTATGGGCAACATGATGCAACATATTCAGAGGGAACTGTAGTACAGATGTAGTAGTGACAGTTGGAGTGTCGTGGGCAACAATACAGGTTGCAACATCGCAGTAGATGAGGGGCAGTAGGCCGAGCATCAACAACGCAAAGGACCGATGCCATGGATTAGTGTGGTACTTCTGTTGGGAAGTACAACTAGAACACATTCCTCGCTAAGAGGGAATGTTGATTTTGGGTAGCATCGGATGTGCTCTAGCTCCAAAATTTTGTGGAGGGGCTAGAACACATGGATCTCCACGACCCATAAATCGTTTAGAGAAATTCCACCCAGATGAGGAGTTATTAAAATAATTAATATTTTTAATGGGTTCTGTTGACCACTACGTGTCAACTACCCATAGCAGTACACCCACTTTTTTCGCAAAAGGGATAGCGCTTGATCGATGTGTTCCTACCATCCAGCTATCATTTTGTCAGCCGGAGGATCATATTATAATGTAAACCCAGTCTGCATGTGTATAATGTAAATAATCTTAGCAGATCCGTGTTGTGTATTTAATCACCTAGGTAAACCTAGTTTTCTGGTAACGATCTACATTTCAGGAGGTTTTTTGTCTCACCGATCCATTCTCGGATAGTCGGCAGAGTTTTCTTTCAGCCTAACCCAAAGCCAGAATGGATTTTGTTACTAGAATCTTAGGGGTGTCCTAGTGTTCTAGATCGAGTCTATGTAAAAATGATTTGGAAATATTCCTAACTATTTGGTTATGTTATTTTATTACAAATTGCTTGATCTGCTAGATTGTATTTGTGTCGCAGAACTGGGTAGTCTGTGAGGGTTTTTTGTAAATGGGTTTTCCCCCTTGAGATGTAAAAAATGTAAAAATCATGATGTAAAGTGTTTTGAGGGTTAGAAAAATAATTTATCCCCTCATATGTCCTAGGTCTTAGGTAAATTTAAATTTTTCCGAGGTAAAATTCGTGGATCCTTTAAAAAATTAAATCTTAACAGGTCCAGGGACTAAGGTTAATTTATTGTTTTGCTAAATTTTATGCCTTGGGTCCCTGGGGTTAAGTTACAGTCAAAATTTTGAGGAAATAAATGCAAAATTTTCATTTTTGAATTTATTAAAATGCATTTAATTGTAAAATTCGAAATTTCCTCAACATTTTGAGATTAAAATAAATTTTGATCCTCATCAACGATCGAGATCACTTTGACATGGATCACTCGAATTAGCCATTGGAGGATTTCTTTAAATAGGAGGTCATTTGTTAGTCAGTGTCATCCGATCTTTTGATCGTGTACTAAGTGAAAATCTCTTTCTTGTAACCTTTTTATGAGCAATAAAGAAAGATTTTGGGGTTAACTTCTGCTGGTGTTACTCTTCATGGAAATGCTGTAAGATCTATTATTTTCATGCATATATTTCTTTTTGGCCATTAATATAGCTTTCTAAAGAGCGATTTGAGTATAGGTATCTTGCTCAGTTGCTGGGGTTTGAATGGTAATTTAAGTTTTGAATATAATAGCAGGTATCTCTATTAGATCTTAATTTTATTATTGTTTTCTCGCTCTATGATTAACGGTTGAATTGAGTTTTGCAGGAAGTTCTCGGCTGAACCAGCCAACTCCCAATCCGTGTTTTCTGAAGAGCCTAGTTTGAATTTGATCTCGGGCTTATCATAAGATATTATTTTTATGGGTGATGCGTGAAGGGTTTCAAGCTTAGTACCTCCTCTAAAATCCAATTTTCTTTAATTTTTAAGTGCTAAATTGTCAGATCTAGCTATTGGGAGCCGTAGATCATCAGATTTGGGAGCGGAGTCAGACTCACACTCCCTAGATCTGATAGATCTGCCATTTATGTACATAAATCTGTAATTTTTAATTTTTATTTTTTTGACATTGGGTTTCAGGGTTTTAGTGTTTTTTTTTTGGGTCATTGTGTATATCGTTTGGGTGTTTTCTGTTGTATTGCAGCTGCAGATTTGAAGCTAAAAGCTGTGCAGAGTCCAGATCTAGACCCTAGGGGGTAAGATCTGGATCTTTAGAGGTCCATCATTATCATTTTTTCAGGGAATTAATTTAGTTTTTCAGATCTGGAAATTCAGTGAGGGTTTGAGGGTCAAATCTGAAGCAAGTTGATTCAAAATTTTATTAAGATTTCTGAAAAATATTTAGAGGTTCTGGTGGAAGTTCTGTAGATTGGCTGCCTGGTTTCTTTTGGGCAGGAAAATTTCGATTTTGTGTTCATCCTCGAGGTTTCTCAGGTAGATTATTTTCAAAATCATTTTGGGATTGTTTTTACTGCTTGGAGTTTTATTCCTCATCCTTGCTCTCTGCCATCAATCCGCTATCCTCATACACAGCTCATCCCTCTCCTCGCAGCAAACTTCTCATCGCAACCTCCTCCTTTCTGCCATTAGAACCTGCAAACACAATAGAAAACAAAGACTGATGCCTCATCTCCATTTCTTCCTCATCTGCTGCCACTGCATGCTTCTTTTGACCATCCACACTTCACATTGGATGCCCATTCGCACGTCCAACCCACGCGTGGCTCCCTTCTTGAGCTCCGTCAAAGTTGCAAAAATCGTTGCCAATCGATCCTCCATTTCCATGCATCTTCTTCTCCCACTGTCAACCTGCGTGTCTTCCCTTCCTCATTGACCCTCAAACGCTGCCTCCGTCAACCCTTCCGCTCCACGACTGTCCATCTCCCTCCGTCCAAGCCCTCGCAACCTTTCCTCTCTGCCATACTGCGTCCCTCCTGCATGCTATCCTTTCCCTTTGTTAGGATATTCCGACACATAGGAATAGTTAAGTTAAACTTGGTCTAGTATAGAGTTAGGTATAGAGTTAGGTAAAGTGTGTTTCTTTATCGTTGTACATTTTGTAACTTACAATCCGACGGTCACGAGTAGTGATCCGACGGTTCATTCTCTCCTCGGTATTACCGACACTTGATCCGTGGCTTGACACCCGATTGGTCCATGAATTCTATTTAAAGCGCAGGAGGGTCATTTGTAGGTTAACCGTGCATGAGAGAAGCTTATGTAAATTTTCATTCTTTATTAATAAATTGCCTGTAGTAGCCACGTTGGCGCAGGCCGTGGACTGTTTCCCTCTCTGAGGGTTT
>APFE031453449.1:7242-39226 GCA_000404065.3 Pinus taeda
AAACCAAGCTTATGCAAAAATTTAAAAAAAAACTACACACCTTTTTTCACTTTGTAGGAGCTTGATATTGAATCTGATATATGTCTGTAATTTTGGATCATCCAGTTCTGAAATTCTGACCTATGGTAGCCCTCTATGTCCTCTTTCCAATGTGAGCAGTCTGATCCAAATTGGATTCTCCAAGGAAGAGTTATGCCAAATCTTTGACAGTGACCTAATTATAGACTAGTTCAGTAGAGAGAACTTGTACGATGTGCCACGAGTCACTGTTTCAACCTTTGTCTCTGAAAAATATATACAAGAAAATACAGTCCATCCCCTTTCTGTACCTTCTAACAAAATTTCAATCTGATGCTCAGAGAGAAAGTTATGACGATTTTCCCCAAGTCACCTGTTTGGAATGTAATTTAGGAGTCTCTAAAAAGACCAACTTCCTCAGATCATATCTCCGCAAATATAGTGCAAAAAGCTCTGAAATTCAGACTCGAGGTTCAGTGCGATTTTGTTTCAAATGGCCTTTTTTTTTTTTTTTTTAGCTTCTAAAGCGTCATTAAAAAAAGGTTATAGTGAAAATGCCAGAGCAGCGAAACCCTAGAATCCAAAGCTCTGATACCAAATGGTATGAAACTAGCTCACAAAAAGATAGAAAAGATAGTTGAACGGCTTAGAATTCAGCCTCTTCGAGGGGGAAACCTCCTTTACATTACACAAATGAAAAATTCTTGGATGATTCAAATGACAAAACCTCCTTTCTATATATAGTAGTCTAAGGAGTCACAATATAACCTAGCTGACCTAACAATAATAGTATAAAGCCACCAAAATAACAATAGAGGGATTCTATGGGGACAATAGGGGCACAAAAATATTAATAAGGGATACAACTACATTAGTAATGTGGTCATCACTAGTATTATAGGGACCTAACAGTTCTAAATAATTAGATGCAATATGTACCTTTTATAATAGTGGTACACCATGTAGAAAAAAATATTTCTCCATCTGTAGTATCCAATTTACCGAATGCTTGCCATCAAACTTCCTCATATCACCTTTTTTTTATTTTAGGAGCTCGATCCTGAAAAGACTCTAACTTTGTAATTTTGGATCTTCTGATTCTAAAATCATGACTTGCACCGGCACTTTGTGTCCTTTTTCCAATGCCACCAGTCTAATTGAAATTGGATTCTCCAAGAAAGAGTTATACACAATCTCCCAAGATGACCTAATGTCATTATTTTGACCTTTAGATCTGAAAAATATACACACAAAACTAAATTCTATTGTCTTTCTATAAGTTCTTATGAAATTTCAATCTAATCCATAGAAAGATAATTATGACAATTTTCCCCAGGTCACATGTTTAGGATGTAATTTGGGCATCTTCCAAAACCCTAATTTCCTTAGATCATATATCCACAAATATAACGATACAAGATTTGAAATTTGGACCCGAGGTTCAGATCGGTTTCTTCTCAAATGAGTTTTTGGTTTAGCTTCTAAAACTTTGTATCAACAAACTTATATCAAAAATTCCATGATGACCTTTTTTAGATGAAATTTTGGAGTTTGCAAAAAGCCTAATTTCCTTAGATCATATCTCCGAAAATGTAGCGAGACAAGATCTAAAATTCGGACCGAGTTTCAACAAGATTTCGTCTCAACTGGGTTTTTTTTGTTAGCTTTTGAAACGTTGTAGAAAAATAGTTATAGCGAACATGCCACGATCACCTATTTGGAGCAGCGAAACCCTAGAATCTAAAGCTCTGATACCAAACGTTATGAAACTAGCTCACAAAAAGATAGAAAAGATAGATGAATGCCTTAGAAATCAACCTCTTCGAGGGGGAAACCTCCTTTACATTACACAAATGAACAATTCTTGGATGATTAAAATGACGAGACCTCCTTTCTGTATATAGGAGTCTAAGGGGTCATAATATAATCCGAGCTGACATAACGAAAATAATGTAAGGGCAGAATAATAACAATAGTGGGCTTTCACCTGATCGGGTTGAGGAAATGGGTAGGTGGAGTTATGAAAACGCGGAGGGATGCAAGGACAGACAACGCCGCCAGGTTCCGAAGTATGATGGCAATTGGGGGCAGCAGCACTGGGACGGATCATGATCAGGAGGGAAAGGACAGCAGGGGGACGAGGAATGATGGTGGCGCCGTCAGAATTTCAGACAAAGGCCAGGGAATTGATGGCGAGAGGAGAGGGGACAACAGAGCGGACAAAGAAGTGGAGCCTAAGGCCATCAAGAAGGGAGGTATAAGGGAAACAGGGTGGTGTAGAGGGGCGAGGGATAGTGCATGTAGGGAAATTGACGAGAGAGGGGAGCAGTGCAGAGTTAGAGACAGGAGAAAGGCCAGTCGGGAAAGCAAAACGGAAGAAGCAGGGGAGTACAATTTGGGGTCAAAAAACAGGAAGAGAATGGCAACGGAGGGAAGCAAAGCTGCAGGGAGATGGCTGCGAAGCAATGTAGGTGATGGGGAATAGAGCAGAGCAGGCTCGGACGTAAAGGGAAAGGGGAAATTGGAAGCGGAACCAGAGGAGTTCTACTTTCCGGTGTATGAAGTCTCCGAGGATGACAGTGAAGCCCAGGAAGAGGAAGCAGGTAGGGAAGCGACAGGTTTTGATGAACGCCGACAAATTAGGTAGGGTACCGACAACAAGAATGTGAAAAGGGGACGGAAGGAAGTTGAGGATGAACAGGAGTTGGGAGCTGAGTTCGGGAAAGGCAGGCGGGGATGCGGGCGAGGCCGCCGTGGACGAGCACGGAAAAGAAGATGGGGAATCGCAGAAGGAAGAAGCAGGAGGGGAAGACGCTGCTGGGAAGGAACAACAGAAGAAGGGGAGACAAGCGCGGGCGCAGAAGGAGGACAGGGGAGAAGAACCATTGAAACTAGAGTCAGAACTATAGAGAGGGCATATAATGAACGAACCAACCCGAAAATTCGAAGAATAATAGATCACTGGGAGGAGGAAGCCATCCAAGCACAATCAGAGGAAAAAATGGAAGACTAAATGGATCTTATGCCAGACCCAGGCCATACAAGGGGCAGAATGACCTTGTATAAGCAATCCCTGCACCTCTATTGGGTCATGAAGAGACTCATGGCCAAAGCCATGGAACAGATAGCCTTAGAGATGGCTGAACTGTCTCAGGGCATCCCCAACCTGAAGAAAGAGATGAGAAACATCTTGGTCACCCTGCTCATGCAAGATAAACGGCTGGAGGACCTTCAGAAGCAGCTCGAGGCGAATGGCCTGGTGGTCAAGAAGGAAAAGGAGCAGCAGGAACGTCGAGACTCAATGAAGTTAGGCATGTTTCTTTTGATTTAGATAGAAAATGCAAGTTCTTAGTTTTTCCCTAGATATGCATAGGAAGTATGATAAGACTTATTGGTAGCTAGCTGTTAATGTAACTAGTTTTCAGATGAATGTTTTCAAAGCTTGGAAAGACAGGATAAAAACTTTTTATTTTTGGTCAGCAGTCAAAAACTATAGATGGTCAATAAACCTGGTTTCCCTACGGGGCAGGTTGAGATCATCTTAAGATTGTAATGCCCTTTCCTTTTTTATAATAGCGAATGGTAACTCCCCAGCTTAAAAAAAAAAATAACAATAGTGGGCTTCTATGGGGCTCAATAATAACAATATGGGGACTACATGGGCACAACAATGTAACAATGGGGTTGTACTAATGGGTTACACTAGTAGTATATGGACCTAATAGGACTTCAAATTTCTTCAGGATAATTTGGATTCTAACTTTGTAGGGGAATTCTTTGGGACACTTTTCGACGGTGAAAGATCCAAACCGATGGACATTTCCATAATGCAACAAAATGATGTGTAACAACATGAAGTGTTTCGTTGAGATAGTTAATATATCTTAGACATACAATGTCTTGGTTGAGTGAATATCTTACCCACACACCAATCTAGGAAGCTAACTAGTTGGGGGAAGCTCTCAACCATCTAGACCTCAACAAACTCCTACCTTATAGGAACAAACTCATTCTAGAATTGATGAGCACACCAAAGACAAGTAGGAATTATATATTCCAAGTATCTCCTCAATATTCTTGATCTATGACCATGTCTTTCTTTCCTCCTTAGTGGATCTATAATTGTCCTTGTATCCCCTCGTCACTTTCTGGATCTATTTACACAAGCATGGTTCCAGAGAAAATTATGATAAGTATATGAATGTTTTAATGGTTAGAGAAAATTGTTTTAGTACATAAATGTTTCGGTGGTGGGAGAAAATTACTATAGTACATGAATGTTTCAGTGGTATTAGTGTCGTTGTATCAGGTTGAAGATAAATATAATTTATATCTAGATAATAAATATAATTTATATATGAAGAATTGTTACTATGTTGCATGTTTTTAGAAATAGCGTGTAATTGTTGATCGATCACATTCGACCAGATCCAAAACTTTCAAACTGAGAAAAAACTATAGGATATTAACATTATAGCTTGTTTTGTTTAAAACTATCAAAGTTATTTGTATATGCATGCAAAAGACAAGTACTTCAAGTTCCCAACATGTATATGCACAACATAAAATAATAGTAAGGATTCACAACATGGATATGGATTTATCAGTGAAAGATTTATTAGTAAAATTAGGGTAAACAACAACTTGTTATGTCACAGGTTATTTCAATTAACAAAGATATCTTCTATCTTATATAAAAAAAAATATCAATCACAATTATGGAATAAAATCTAAAAATGCAAATTACCATATTTGGGAGTAACCACTTTGGGAGTAACCACTTCTCCACTATAAAACTATGTATTTAAGAACAAATTCTTATATATATAAAGTGCTACCAATATGAAAACAATTTTTGGATATATTTTAGAAATATGAGTAAGGGTTCTTTGTATTTAAACTTGTAAACTGGTTATTGACAATATGACAAATAACTTAAATCATTAGATAGTTATTAGAAATTATCAAAGATAACTTAAATTATTGGATTTAAATTTATGAGCTCGCTTTTTTCCATTATCAGTTTTGAAAATATTGTTCACCATAAAATATGTTTGGAAAAAAAACTACGGAATGTAAAATTTCAAATTGGTAATTTGATAGAAGTATATGGATACAATAAAAGTGTCACTGAATCGCAATTTCACAAAACAAGTGTAGTGTAGCAAGACATTAATTAACATACCCAGTTCAAAAGAGCTTCATCCCCAAAATGTGCTAGTTTCTATTTCTGATAAATTTTTGTTGAATCTCCTCATCATAGACATCCGATCATTTGGATCGAGATGGTAGAAATTTGTCCATCATATCAATTCTTGGAATTTCTTGTCACAGTGAAATTTCACACTCATATGAATTTATAAGGAGCTTCTTTACTGTGATAATATCTTACTGAATGCGTACTTGACAAAAAAAACCATGTCTTTGGAATACTTTTTTGCTTTTTTCGACATGGGATAAAAAAAGTTTTCCCTTTAAAAAAAAAAAATTGGTTGAAATTTAGGTAAGTATCACTATTTTGAAATTGAAGCTAAAATATATTATTCAAAAATTTCATGGCCTGTTATTAATTTACATATCCATCCCATGAATTTGAATCTCTCAAGGAGATAAGTATGCCTTTTCCAAAATTAATTTTGTTAATATCTTGTTGTTAGTGTTGGGATCAAACTATATATTGCATACATGTGTTTTGACTAAAGGAATAATATTTCAAACATGGTTGCAAATGACAAGCATTGACATGTAAGCTTAGCACACACTGAACTAGGTCGAATAACAAAAAATTGGAGAAATGCTTAACATAAGCTTGACCCTACTAACTGAGACATGGTACAAATTACAGTTTCAAAGTAAACTAAAACTGTATCATAATTTTTTTTTTTTATTGGGATCAAACTATATATTGCATAGATGTGTTTTGACTAAAGGAATAATATTTCAAACATGGTTGCAAATGACAAGCATTGACATGTAGGCTTAGCACACACTGAACCAGGTGGAATAACAGAAAATTGGAGAAATGCTTAACATAAGCTTGACCCTACTAACTGAGACATGGTACAAATTACCGTTTCAAAGTAAAGTAAAATTGTATTATAATTTTTTTTTAAACTATATTAAATGTAATTAAATTTATTAATTTACTTATATTTTATAAATAACAATTTATTATTATTTGTGTTATTAAACGCTTTTTAAAATTATGTAGATGATTTCCAATTCTAGCACACATTTCCAGTTGGAAATAATTAATTCCTACTTGTCTATGGTTGTAATTTCCTAATTGAGGAGTTTGTTCCTACATAATAGGAATAAGCTAGAATATAGTTTCTCCTAGTTTAGTGTGTGGTTGAGAGAATCTCTCAACCACACTACTGTACGTCTAAGATATCATTTCTATCTTGAGACCATTGATTGTATAAATATGAGTGTAATTTTATCATCCAATAATTAAAATAGAATATATTGACTGAGCTACTTTTATCTTGGTATCAGAGCCTCTAAGGGCCTAGCCCCTCCTGGGCTTGGCCCCTCTTGGGCAGAGGGAAAGAAATTAAATTTGAAGAGTTTATGTTGTATTCTCTTGGAAGCATGTTTAAATATTATTGGCCTTATTGAGCCTAGCTAACTCAATGTAGGCAAAGTTATTTTGTTAGAATTCGCGACCCTAACAAATGACAAGATAAGCATGGAGTTCCAAGAAGTTGTTTGAACAGATAAGGATGCCCACGATGTAGAAGAAGAGGAGGTAATGAAGCAGCAACAACGGTTATGGTGGACAACAAAGTAGATTTTTGTTTTAGTGTGGTTTGTGGAATAGACTCCCTAGTATGTTGTAATAGTCATTGTATGTACTCAGAAACTCCAATGTGTAAATGTAAGCCTTGCTAAGGCATTTGAAAGTTCGTGGTGATCTCAAAACCACTTTGTAAAGGTTTGTGGTTAGCCTGAAACCATCTTTTGTCACTGTAATGTGATGGTTGGTGGTGAACCAGAAACCATCTATAGAGCCTTAGTGGCTACAGGAGTTGCCCGATGGTGGCAAATTGAGATCCTTGATCAGCTCGGTGGTAGCAGATCGGATCTACCCGGTGGTGGCGAATTGAGATCCTTGATCAGCTCGGTGGTAGCAGATCGGATCTGCCCGGTGGTGGCGAATTGAGGTTCCGTGATCGGACCTGCCCGGTGGTGGCGAATCAGAGCTCTATGATCTGCTCGGTGGAAGAAAATGAAGTCGGCGGATTTTCCCGGTGGTGGTAAATTGAACTTGCCTGGTGGTGGCAGATTGCCTTTGTGGTTGTGTGTACACAGGAGCTTTGTGCTCATAGGAGCAGGTGGACTGCAGTAACACCTGGCTCGGACTCAGATGATTTTTCTGAGTAGAAGGGGATTGGCACATTGTTCGCACTGACAGCAGCACCAGGAAGGCCAACTGGCGCGTCTGTTAGGCCATTAATCGCGCCAATGGCGTGGGTTTATCATTCAGGATCGCGCCAATTCACCTTCAAGTGGATCTGCAGGAGAGGCAGATCGGATCAATTTGGCTGTATTGGAAACGCCAAATTTGCAGATTGTGGATCTATCCGAGGGCGGCAGATTGTGTTTTTGGAGGTTTTGTACATGTAATTCGCCTGATGGCGGTGGATTTGACTCTCATGACAAGTAGTCATTAAGGGGGGGAGTTGGAAATAATTAATTCCTACTTGTCAGGGTTGTAATTTCCTAATTGAGGAGTTTGTTCCTACATAATAGGAATAAGCTAGAATATAGTTTCTCCTAGTTTAGTGTGTGGTTGAGAGAATCTCTGAACCACACTACTGTACGTCTAAGATAGCATTCCTATCTTGAGACCATTGATTGTATAAATATGAGTGTAATTTTCTCATTCAATAATTAAAATAGAATATATTGAGTGAGCTACTTTTATCTTTTCCAAATCTTCTATTCCTTCTGTCTTTCTTTCCACCTCTATAGGTAATTTATTAGGCATGATAATTAATTAATTGGCTTTTATATGAGATAACTTGCAGTCCTTGCACTATATTACGGGATGCATTATTTCCTATAGAGGAATCCTTGTTACAAAAGGGATTCCACGAATAATATGAGGATGTTGAAGTCCTGGTTGATCTCAGTTTAAATCACGAGATATGATTAACAAATATTTACTCCGAGCTAATAGGTTGTACAGTTAAAGTTGTTTAGCATGTTTTTTCTTTGTATCATTGCTAATCATTGATTTAATAAAGATTTCTACATTTAAAAAATATGAAAATGCGGTGATGACTCCCCTTCATTTTCTGTATTTCAAATTGACATAGATCGATCCAAGATTGCCTAATTGCGTGCTTTCAGAAATTCACCAATACGATGAGCAATAGGGATGGAATGAATACACTTTATCGGAAGGGGATTTGTTGCCCCATCCACACAAGTGTACGTGAATGAAAGTATTTCATGAGGCAGGCAGCAGTAACCTACTTTGTAAAGAAAACACAAAGATTTGTAGTAATGCATATCGATCTTAGTATTTTTATGACTTATAATAATTGGAGGGATAGTTTAGTGATTGAAATATTGGTTAAATTTTTGGCTCTCTGTCATAATATGTCCATTAAATTTTCCTATTCAATTCTCCTGGAGACTATCAAGGTTAAACTCTCATAGTTGAGTCACCTAAAGGTGAAGGCCCTTCGAGTAGGCTCCCTAGAAATGTTACGGGGGGGCAATGTATTTATGCCTTACAATGGTAGGGTTAATGATGTGTGCACTTCGTTGTAATGTTTCGTATTTCCCATAAAGTGATCTAATCGAAGAATTTCACTAATAAGGCAAGCCAAGTGATTAGGTCGACTTGTGTAAAACTCCAATGCTGTAAATATTTGATTTTACTAATAGTTACTTGTTTTACTATGTGAAACTCTGGTAATCATGGCTTAGAGGAAAAGTCAAGTAAACTCTAAATGATAATATTTATTTTTATTAATGTTTTGACTAACAGGAAATTGTGATAGGTCTTGAAATTCCTGGGAAAAGATCCTAAGCGAATTTTAAAAGCTCCCAGACAATTTTGACAGTTATCATTGTTTATTTGTGTAGCTCCGAAGGTACTCCAAGACTTAAAATTTAGGGTTTGGAGGGAAAAGCACCACAAGGGTCACTTTTGGGTGTGGAACCCAAGGATGGGGGATTGCACTCCATCGTGTTTGGGGCATTTTTGGGAGCACATTTCTACATGTGATGGCATGAGATGATAGAAGGCAGAAATATGAATCTAACGCTTCAAGAATAATTGAGTTCCAAGTTGTAGAAGTAGAGAAATGAATTTTTGAAGTTTACAAATAATTATTGGTTTTCAAGTCATGTAGGCTTGAAGTAAAATTTGTCCAATAGGAATGTATCTTCACAAATTTGTGGAGCCACTCATTTGGATATAAATAGAGAGTGATTTGATGTGTTTTAGACCATCAATTGTGCAACATCATCTCAAAGAAGAGGAGTTGTGAAATTGGGATGCATGAAGAGGCCTAGACATCGTGAAAGAGGGGTCTGAAGCTTGCAATGGAGGATGCATTAGTGAGGCTAGTACGGATTTTCTGTGGTCTAGAAAAGTGATTTGAGTTTTTTGTTTTGAGGGTCGAGGCTGCTAGCTGCTAGGACAAGTTCCTTGTGGGCAAGAAAGTTGTTGTTTGGAGTGTGTTTGGGAACCTTTTTAAGGATTGTCTCACTATTGGAGGGATTTTGTTCTAGGCCACATGCCATAGCTTATAGTTGGGCTTGTTTAAGGGAATTCAAGGGTTGACATATGCTATAAAGAAGCAGTCTGGGTGAGGAGGAGGCCTCTCAAGATGTGTCACAACCCTTAAATGGAATGTTTGTTGATTGTGTGGTGGATTTAGGGCTACAGCAAGTGCCCTAACAAAGCGACACGAAAATAAAGGTGAAAAAATTATTACAGTAGTGTTTCTGGAGTGGTCTTGGGTCAAAGTTTCATGACCAGATTGGATCAGATTATTTGGGCACCCTGTGGGAGCCACTTTGGAGGTGAGATTGGGTGAGCATGTGTCTTCATCAGTGCATATTCCGTAGTTATTGGATTGGGTGTCATTGATATGATTGGAGGGAAGTGTGTTGTCTACCCAAAGTAGGCCTAGAGAAGCATAAAATAAGGACATTGTTTGGTGCATGATTGGGTGAATTTTGCATCCTAACAAGTAGCTCTTTGATGGATGAAAGAGGCTACTATAAGGCGGATTAGAGATCAAGAATTAGGCCTAACCAGAGAGATGATTTATGAGCCCGTGTACATGCAGAAAAAGTGACATGCAACATTGTTAGGTGCCATCGCTCCTGGAGTCTCTATGTGTAGTGGCCTTGATGAACTAAGGTAGTACTAGTGACAAGTAGGGAAGCAAAGGAATGACAAGGCAAGATACGAAATAGAAGCTACAAGGACATTTTTCATTGTATCTTGTATACCATAGGTTGTTGTATTATTCATATTTTGTTTCATGTAAGAAAGATTGGTGATTGTACAATATTGTACAATTTTGTTAAAAATTGTGCATATTTGTGCATGTGTGATTTACTGATTTATATTTCCAATGTACAAAGTAGTTTACGGTTGAGATTCTTGGTTTGGTAGCATCAGTTATTTTAAGAATGTGACTTCGACCCAAGGTCGTGGAAATTCAACAGTCACTCTCTTTGTTTTCCCTAGAGATAAAATATATCAATGGGAAAGACGAGGAGTTATTTTTCTTATAAGGAAGAGGAAAACACCTAAGAGAGAGAGAGAGGGAGAATCCATGAACAGGACACTAGGAAGGTATGGCAGGAAACCGCATAAGTAGTATCTCTTGAGCTGGACTTTAGCGAATGGAAAACTTTGGTATAGACATAATTTTGTGAGTTCTAGGCTGCGTTGGACCTTGGTTGCTGTGAACCAACCCTAAATTTGTCCCTATCAAATCAATTTTTGGGATGGTTAAGAGCTTAGGGGGAGAACTAGACATAATTGTCATTATGATTGGAAGGGTGGAGTGATATTTTTCTGGTTGAATTTCTATACATGTCAAGGTTATACAGATAAGTATTTATATATTCTTCCAAGTATATTCAAATATCTGAAAAGAATGTAAAGTATTATTGCAACTACTGTAAGATAACTATTGAAAATGTTACATAAAAAATATTGTGTATGTATTAGAGGAATATTAAACTATGATATGTGAAACAGAAGATGTTTTTGGAATGTTGTGATTAGTAACTCTCCGAACAATTCATACCCTTCTTATTAATTAAAAAGAAAAGATCCTTCCTCGACTTCGACTATGGATAATTCCTTCTTAAGGGTTAAGGATGAGTTACACAATAATGATCCTATGCATGTTCTAACCAATAAAAGTGCAATGGGATTCATATTTATGAATAATTGAGGATAACAATGAGACTAGGAATAGCCTTTGGACATGCATATAATCACACTAACATAGAGTGATAATAATAAATTCAACATAAGTTCTCAACCTGAACTGATTATAAAAATGCCTAATAAAGAGCACATGGTTTTGACTCTAGATAGGTTCCAACCCGACAACCAAGGGTTTCAACATGGAACTGTGCATAGTTGGATATAATAAATTCCAGTTAGGATAAATCATGTGAAAGGAGATGGTCCTAATTGAAAGGGTCTTGCTCTCTGTCGGGCACTGCCAATAAAAAGAATTAAAAACAAAAGAAATAACAAGAATTACTATAAATGTAGTAAACTGCAATAGTACATTAGTAGTGGAACACATTGGTTCTCAATCCAAGTTCAAGAATGCAATCATAATTTTAAATAAATCCAAGAAATATGACAAGAATGGTGCAAGAAAATACTATAACAACCATAATACATTCGAGACCCCTCATAAACTCAATTAATACAAAAATAAATCTGCAATTTACCCATAAGACAATCAACATTTTTGTAATTGTTCATAACTAAGAAACTATAAATACATATGGGTAAAGAAAACATTTAGTGCAACTATTGTAAATAGGGACCTGTATTACTCTAACATACATGGTAAATATAGCTATGGACCGACAAGTTTATAGACATTACATAGCAAAATCCTTGGAAGCCAGTGTAAAGGAGGCTTGATGTACTTACAATTTACATAAAGGAAAATAGTATTGTGTTTGAGGACAATATAACTTATAAAACAACAATGTCCAATCTTAAACAATTTAGAATTGTCTAGGGCCTTCGTGGAAAGAAGGGAAAACCCCTATAGTGTTTCATCATAGACCCTTACAACCCTAAGTGGTGTAAATACATATGGAGAAAGACCTTACCTGAATAGTTTATGAGAATGATTGGAACCTGGAGAATAAAATTATATCGATGAATTATTATTTGAACTTGGGCATGAGCCTCCATGAAAGATTGGTGAACCTTATAAATAACCCATGAAACTCTACGTATAGGATAGCAGGTGATGAAGTTAGCTAATGCTAAATGAATGGCCCATGACAAATATAATCAATTTATAGCAAATGTAGGGCTAATACCTAATGAAATCGTTGAGATTTTGGTGTCTATTCTCAAACCTGAAATGGACAACCTTTCACTATCAACACAAAACATGTATGTATCTATACCAAAAGAAGAATGAGGTAACAACATCCTAGTAATTACCTAGGTGTTTTTTGTTGAGACTGGTCGTCAGTGAAGAGAGAGCCATGATGTCAATCATTGCCTATCAAAGGCACACAAGAATATGAAACCGTTGATGTTGAGGTATAAAAAATAATACAAGGAAAAGAGGAGAGATCATTAAGTGTTCTAGAGGAGGAGAATAGATGTTGTCAAGGAAAAAACTTTTAACCCTACCATACTTGGAGTGATACAAACCAACGAGCAAGTAGTGAGGTGAGAGAATGGTGAATGGACCCCGAGAGAAGAGGAAGTTAGTTACCCTAACTGACCTCCCATATTATGTGGTCTTGGATCAAACGGTGGAATATCAATGATGGAGGGTGAGCCAGTTGTTTCAAGAACCACACAGTAATACATAAATTAACTCAATGCTTCAATAATCATTAAGGGATAGCAATAGAAATTATGAAGTAAAAAAATTACAGATATGGCTAATAATATTGAGGCACCAGAAAAAACATAAACCATAAAAAGTCACCTATTGTTTAACTGTGGAAAAAATCAAATAGGGTATTTGCTAAAATCAAATGTTAACAATTATGTCACCAAATAGTAGGCAAGTAGACTATCATGTTGATGAATATGTGTTCACATAAAATTTACAAAACATTATATGTTGTTTTTTGCTATGTTGATAATACTCACCATTAATAATGAATAATTAAGTAGACATGGTAAAATATTGATGTGAAAACAAGTAATTTTTGTTTTTTACATGGCTAAGCATATGGCAAGTGGTATTAGAGCTACGGTTGCAACATTGTGGTCTACTTGGGAAATTGTGGAATAAAAAGAGTATAAATGATGCACACAGGAAGCAACATGAGGAGATGAGTGGGTACTACTCTGCCTAGGAGACCATCAATGTAATCTGGACTTATACCTCATACAAAAGGAAATCTGAAAATGTGGGTTTAGATGGGAGGAGAAAATCACAACACAAATGAATTTTTACTAAAGACAGATCTGAATGATATGACAAATTTAAGAACTAATAATGAAAGGTTTAGACTGGAACAAGAAAGAATTATGACAAGCCTCTCAGATAGAAAAAATCAAAGAAGCTCGAACCCGAATTTGGATGACAGAAATAGAGCTGAAATTCATCGGTAGAGAGAGGAAAATCCAGAAGTCGAGGGAGGTCGAATGGACAATGAAGATGAATCTAAAAATATCTCGGGAGGAAGGGGAACCAAGTGGAGAAAAATTTGAATTGTAAGGAGAATTCAAGGAAATTAAACCCTCTACTTTTGGCAAAGAAAGGGAGGCTACTGAGGCATGGTTAATTAATATAAATAAATATTTCCAAATGTATGAATATGATGACAACTTAAAGGTCAAATCGTGAATCTATCAATTACAAGGTAAAGCCACTTTATGGAGGAAAAAATTAAAACAATGCGAGGAATTGGCGAATAGGAAGTGACTTGTTATAGTTTTCAAAACCATTTCAATGGTTAAGTACTTAATAGAAAGATTTTATGATGAGAAGGCAAAGGAGTTTCACGATTTAAAATTAGGACAGTAGTCTATAGATGAATTTGTAACTAAGTTTACTTCTTTGTTGATATATGTTCCATATATTTGAAAGGAAAAAAGCTAAGGTACAATGTTTTATGAATATCCTACCAGCCTTCACGAAGGAATCGTTATAATTTGATAAAATAAAAAGGAGGATGAAGTTATTTGAAAATCCTGAATCTGTTACCGATAGATGAAACTAATAGGGGAAGGTGCTAAAGGGTGCCCAAATCAAAAGGGGTAGAAAAACTTCCAGAAAAATAAGAATGCAAAGATTGTAGGAGCTAAGACTGCAATTAGAAAAGAATCAAATGGATCTTCTAGAAGGAATAAACAAAAGATCAGACGAAAAAATGAATCCAAGAAAGCTAGGGTGTCAAGTAGACCAGAACCTTGTGAGTCACAAAAATCTCCCTTGCAAAGTTGGGCTTGTTGGGAACCCCAATAATATAAAAAATGTTCCATCACACGAGACCATAGTTAGCTTCTAATACTCAAGAAGCTTCTACGGTGGTGGAAGTGGTAAGAAGCATGTCGAAGATTAATGCTTCCTTGGAAAATCATCAGGCTGAATAAGAACATGCCATGCTTGAATTTGAAGGTGTTATAGCTAACTGTATTGTCTCTATTTTAATAGGCCTAAGTGTGATTTTAATTTATGATAGTCCAAAAATAGTTGAATTATGGCATTTACAAAGTGTTAAATTTAAGAATTCGTGGTTAGTAAATCTGGCCTCTGGGGGGAAAAGAAGAGTGAAAACCAAGGTATAAGGTTGTCCTGATGACATAGGAGGGAAACAAATTAACGTGAATTTAAATGTATTTCCTTTAGGATCATATGATGTTCTCCTAGGTATGGATTGGTTAGAAGGAAAATTGTCCTTAGTGAACAATAAAGACAAAACCATCATATTCCTCACTAATGAGGGTGTTAGACAAGAGATTTAGGGTATTAAGAGGGTCTAAAAGTTGCAACCTATCATTGCTAATTAGTTAACAAAATTCATTCGGAAGGGTTGCCAAATATATGTCATGTAGGTAGGTTACACTAATTCTAAGGATAAGATAGCTACCCTAGATAAGATACCAGTTGTCCAAGAATTTATGGATGTTGTTTCAGAACAAATACCGGGGATATCTCTGAAAAAGGGAGATTGAATTTACTATATAACTAATACTAGGAGCCACCCCAGTGTCAAAATCCCTTTACCAAATGAGTATGCTTAAATTGAAAAAGCTTATGATGTAGTTGCGAGAGTTAACTGATAAAGGATACATTCAAGCAAATGTGTCATCTTGGGGAGCTCCAATATAATTTGTGAGGAAGAAAGACGACACCTTCTCTTTATGCATTGATTATAGGAAACTAAATACGTTAACTATAAAAAACATGTACCGTTGCCAAGAATTAACTATTTGTTTGACCAAGTCAAGGTTTCTACTGTATTTTGTAAAACTGATATATGGTCAAGGTATCACCAAATCAAGATCAAAGAGTAATATATTTGTAAGACAATATTCAGAACCCGCTATGGTCATTATGAATCTAATGTCTTTCCATTTGGGCTTACTAATGCCCGAGAAACTTTCATGAGCCTAATGAATGGTATTTTCCACCCTTACCTAGAAAAATTTGTTCTGATTTTTATTGACGATATTCTTATATATTCGAGGAAATTGGAGGAGAATAAGGAATGTATTCGAATAGTATTGCAAACCTTAAGTGAAAATCATCTTTATGATAAGTAAAGAAAATGTGATTTTAACAAGGATCAAATTCAATATTTGGGACATGTAATCTCATATAAAGGCATAGTTGTAGATACTGAGAAAATTTAAACCATCATGGAATGGTCTATCCCCAAGAATGTTGCAGAAATAGATATTTTATGGCATTAGCTAGATAATATCGTTGCTTATTTTAAGTATTTTCAATAATTTATTACTCTATAACTTCGTTGCAGAAAAAGGGAAGAGCCTTTAAGTGGACAACAAATTTCCAACACAGTTTTGAGCAGTTGAAGCACTTATTTGTTGAATTTCCATGAACTTTCTGTCTGGGATAGAATATTATACCGAACAAAGAATTTCAACAAAGCTACCTTTTACACCGGAATATAAATAGCAGTAAATGACACATGCACAAGTATAGAAAACTTTTTGCAAAATATTGTACAAATATGTACAACAACCGAATATTAATTATATTAAACCAACTGAGTAATACAACAATCTAGGGCTTTTATACAAAGGATAATGGCCCTTAATTATCCACAAGTATAAGAATGCAAGATACAATGTCAATATCACTACAAGATCAGGATCTATGTAATATCTTGTTATGTCAAGCCTTTACTTCTGATCTTCTCTCTAACTGCCCCTTACTCCATCAAAGGAAAAAACATGGAGACTCTAGGAGGGCTTCCACCTATCACTGCTATAAGTGACTTCTACTTCAATGAACATAGAGTGACCTAATATTCTCTTCTAGGATGGCCAATATGAGAGCTCCAAACTGTCGATCTAGCAGTCCACTAGTCCATTAATGTACTGCACATTAGGCTTTAATCTTCACCCAACCTTTAGTTTTCAAACTCTCTTTATGATTTCTTTTCAAGGGATAATTTGGGCTACCAACATGATGCCCTCCACCAATCCAATAACACCCGATCTAATCATTCTAGGATCTTCTACTCACTCAAGATAACCCTTCACATGGATCCCGTAGGCTACAAATTAATCTGATCCACTTAGCAAACACTGCCAACAAGAAAGGACCAATGGAACCCCTTCTTAAAGATGTGTTATATGAATTGTAACTTTGAGATGAAAGCCCTGGTTGGGATTTACAACAGTCCCAAACATTGTCGCTACTTCTTACATAATGCTCCAAATCTGGTGCCAAATACTTTTTTGTTCCTTCCCTTAACTGTGGCCTAGTCAAATGATGGTGCTCCACCACTTGGCCTCCAAAATCAAGGTTTGATCCCTACTATCACTTCAAAATAGCCTACGGCCCATACCTTGTTGACATATATTGTCATTGATGTCAATATGGAAATATTCGAGGAGTCAGAGGAGGCAAAATAGAGCTATCAGAGCTACAAGAGGAGTATTGCAGAGTATAAAAGTAGAGCATATCGAAGGAGCAAAAAAAAGTATATCAGAGGAGATAATAGAGCTATTGGAGGAGCAAGACAGAGCTATCGGAGGCATATTAGGAGTATCGAGAGAAATGTATGCTAGAGAAGGACTATTGGGAGAAATGGATGCGAAAGAAGAACTATTAGGGGTAATATATGCCATTGATGCCAAAGAGCAAAATACATACATACATACATACATACACACACACACACACACACACACACACACACACACACAACACATATATATTAGATATATGGAAGAGTTAAAAGAGGAAAAAAACATATACATATATGCAAATATACACTATCGGAGGCAACAAATATACATATATCAGGTATAGAGGCGGAGTATATATATATATATCAATGATATCATAATTGGTGGGTTCTACTATGAATCACTACCCAAAACCCCCCACTACGATATACATGTGCGGACCCAATGCTATATCTGTCTAGGTGTATAAACCGATGAATTTCGCTTCAGTGTATTACATGGTTTTCCAATATATTTCATATATTCGGGCTTATTATATAATTTATATAAGTTGCGGAACCATTGCAACATTATGAAAGGCTCTATTGGTATATCGCATCTGCCCATCGAAACTTGTATATCGCAATATATAAAGGGGTGTCACCCCTGAAAGTGCTAATTGCGATATATGTTGTGGACCCGATGTCACATTACAGTTTGGCTTAATATCATATCGCATCTGCAGGAGAATCGGATATCAGCCATCGGAGATGTCATGAGCTCATCTTATATAGGACTTCTGGAAGCTGCGACTGTCAATTGCGATAACACAGTGGACATGATGCAGTTTTAGATGCGAGTGTAATAATTTTTTAAGTCCTCCCTTAAGCGTTTCGGTCGGTTTTTCATATATTCTTGTGTATTTCATTATTTTTATTGCACGGGGTTTGAAGGCCAAAATGCATAAAAAATTCTCCCGACAGTTCAGGAGGCCTAAATGATGCCAATTGCGATCGCGATGGTGATGTGGTAGGTGGGGCCTCCTAATTGGTACAGTCTCTTCATAAAACAATAAAGTCCTATGTATGCCTATTACTATTAAAAGAAAAGGGGGCTCTGTTATAGTTTTAATATGCAACATGTTTTTCTCTATGGATTTTCAGTTTTCCCTTATGAATTTATGTTTCCTTGGAGTGTTGGTGAACACGAAGAGATGGAGGAAGTTGAAAAGTCGAGAAGTCGAAGGACAAGACAGTGCAAAGGAAGCCAAAGCAACATGAAGAATCAAGAATCTAAAGAGGACATGTCAGCGTAAAGGAAGCTGAAGCGAGAGTTGAGGAAGCCGAAGAGTCAGTAAAAAGTGGAAACCAACAGTTAGAGGCATCAGGAACACGTAAAACAGGACAAACAAGGAAAGGGGCACAAGTGTGTGAATAATCAGAGTAAGAGAAAGTTGAATTTTAGGCAGAGGTAGGAGATGTAGGAGAAAAAGAGTGAGGCATAAGCTCAGTGGGCTTTGGAGAAGAGAACTACAACAAAACAACTTGTGGCAGTTGATCATAAAGGGTTGGAGCCCGTGGGGTTGGAGCCTCAAAACTGAAAGGATTAGAGTCCTTGGGAGTTGGTGCTCCTAAGTCTAGGACCGTTGCCTTGGAAAATAGAGTTGGTGCTCTGTAGGTTGGAGCTTCACCAAAGCCCAAGTTGGTGTTTGGCAACTGATTGCAACCATTAATATATTGTATCTATTTCATTGCATAGATTATATTAATAAAAGGATTTATTCTAGCTATCTATTTATGTGTTTCATATATAAATGTTTTTGGTGATAAAAAAGAACAATTGAAAATAAATATTGATTCACCCCCGCCAGTATTTCCAACAATTGGTATCAGAGCGGGCTTCTTCATATTAACCTAATAGTTTGAAGAAGGATTCGTAGTCATGATGAGAAATCACGAAGCGTTTGGAATACCTCCTCTATTCGACACACCAATTTTAGTTTCTGGAAAAAGAGAATGACCAACTACCTAATGTCCTTGGACATGAAGTTTGGCATTCAGTTGTAAATGAGTACCCAATTCCTTCCACTCTTCCAATAGATCAAGATGAGAGGAAAGCCTACATTGCAAATGCAAAAGCCTTGAACTCCATCACTAGTGGAATCACTGATTCTGAGTTTACGAAATTCATTAATTGTAACTCTGCCAAAGAAATGTGGGATAAGCTAATTGGCTTATATGATGGGGACTCAATAGTCAAGAAGGAAAAGCTTCAAACTCATAGAAGAAAATTTCAAATTCTAAAAATGGATGGTGAAGAAGATATTACATCATACTTTCTCCAAGTAGCTGAAGTGGTCGACTCTCTTAAAGGATTGGAAGAAAAAATTAAAGAAAGTACCATTGTTCAAAAGGTCTTAAGATCTCTTCCAGATAGATTTGACTCCAAAACAAGTGCCATAGAAGAAATAAAGGATCTAGATACTCTCAAGATGGATGAACTCCATGGAATCCTCACTGCCTATGACATGAGAAAAGGTGGCCCAAGCTCCAAAGATGAAGCATTCAAGGCTTCAAAATCAAAGAAGGGGAAAGAAAGGAATGACAGTAGTGATGACTCCAATGTGGAATTCGAATTGGTGCCAATGCACTTTCCATCAACCCAAAAGAAGAAAGAGTATTTCATCAAAGGCACATCTCAAATCCAAAGAATGAAGTGGGAGTAATTCCAAGGAAGAATGTTGATTCAAATCATGGCTACTACAACAAGTACAAAACTATCTTTCTTAGACATTGTTTCCAGTGTAAAAGCTTTGGTCATCAAGCCAGACATTGCATGGATCGTAAGAATGAAACACCAAATCTAAAGGATCAAATAATCAAACCATATGGACCCAAAAGGTAGGGACAAATCAAGACCTACAATTCGTTTGATCCCTTGACCAAATTTGATTTGATTTTCTCATTATGCTATAATAATGGAAACTATGAGAAAAATTGCCCACTCAAAAGAGGAAAAGCAAGTAGTGAGAATCCCAACACGGATAAATGTGGCCTAGCTCTATATGCTCAAAATAATGAAAATCATTGGTTTGTGGATAGTGGGTGCTCCAGACAAATGACAGGGGACTGATGGCGAGCGTGCAGACGTTAGGGATAATCTATCTAATTTGACAGAAATCTCTTGAATCTCCGCTTCAATTTGCCTTGAAATGTCTTCAGGCGTATCAGTCATTAAACTTCTAGCTTCATTCCTTTTCACCGAGTCACAACCTTGCTTATTTATGGTCAAATGACTTAATTTGTATTGGCATCAATTCAATGAATTATGTAGCACTTACAAAAGGGATTATATACCTATTATTATGGGTGACCTTATTAAGGAAGGATTTACGCTACAATCATTGGACATCAATTCAATAGACTTTCATTATACTATAATGAAACCTTGAGTACCATCGAACCACTACGATTTCCTGAATACCAACGAACAACCCCACTATTATACGGAGCTCAAACCATCTGAATGGACAGAATCGGTTACGAAAATGTTCGATAGCGAACCAGTGTTTAGATTTCACACCCAGCCGTCATAGGTAAACAATAGAACTCTCTGCCAGCAGACAGACTAGGCACACAACAAACTACAGCATGCTCTTTCGAGCTAGTGGTTGTGAATTCAACCCGAACACCACAAGAAATTGACAACAATGTTCTGCACAAACAGCTATGAAACGATAAGATGGAAAAAAACGCAATGCTCCAATTCGGAATTTAACCAAACAAAGCAAGGAATTGACACGTATAAAGGTTCACGGCTTCAATCGCTGGAGAATACGCTGATCTTCAACCTGTCCCGTATGTTATTGCCAAGATATTTTAATACACAGTTATATATATATTACATGCAAATCAAATGCGGCCATGTTAAGAGCTGTGGAAATTCTTAGTCTTTACAGCGACCTCCAAATCCACATTAACAAGATAGCATTCCATTTTTTTACATGAATGAGAGAGAGTTTCATAATGAAAATGCTGGCACTGCCTCCTCCTCCCTCAATCTTGGGGGGCAATGTATCTTTTATTCATAATGGATAACCTTACCTATTACAAAAGCAGACCTTTACATAGTAATTTAAGGCTTTTTACAACTAGTATATCTGTGAAAAGATAACATGTTTATTATATACTTTTATGCTATTTTTAACTAGAAAAGATAGGATGTTTTATTCTCTACCCTGTTCCTATTTTTTTAACTAAAAAAAAATAGAAACTGCAGGGTAAAGGACCCCACTTCCTTGCCTGTAGATTTTTTATTTTTTATATTTTTTGAATTAGTTGGAAGCCTTTTCCCCTCTGAGTCACATGCTCCTGCGTCAGACTCCTGAGGACAAAATTCTTCGTGGGCTCCTGTCCATGAGCTCGTCTACAGATTTGCCCAATTTCTGTAGAACGTCTTTTGTAACCCAAGTAGCTTTAGTGATTGGTTGTCCTTTACATTTTACCAGGTACTGGAAGTACTCCCGTCTCCTTGTCTTCTTGTGCACGTTCTTTTCCAGAATTCTTTCTGGCTGTAAATTCTTTGTTGTGGGTAGCTGTTTTACCCAGTTAATCTCTAGAGTCTCTTGATCCTGTGCTGTATCATCTGTAGCTTCATTCTCATACTTATACAAGTCTACAACATTAAAAATTGGTGATATTCCCACACCAGGTGGTAATTCAATCTCATAAGCATTTGCAGAGAATTTTCTTAGTATCTTGCATGGCCCAATTTTCTTGGATTTTAATTTATTATACTCCCCTTTTGGAAATCTCTCCTTCCTGAGATGTGCTAAAACCAAGTCTCCAACTTCAAAGTTCACTTCTCTTCTCCTCATGTCTTCTTTGGTTTTGTACTTGATGTTGCTATCTTGCAGCTACTGTTTCACCTGTTCATGTATCGCCTGCATTCTGGAAGCAAAGTCTTCACCTTCTGCACTCCTCATTTATTCTTTTCCCAAATTCCTTAATTCAGATATTCCTCTAGGATGCATTACATAAACAATATGGAATGGTCTCTATCCTATGCTCCTATTTGGTGAGTCATTATATGCGTACTCAACTTGTGGTAACACTTGGTCCCGTTGCTTTGGATGCTCTGCAGTAAGGCTCCTCAAAAGATTGCTTAAACTTCTGTTCACAACTTCGGTCTGTCCATCGGTTTGAGGATGATAGGCATAACTGAAACTTAATTTAGTCCCCATCTTCTTCCATAGTGTTCTCCGGAAATGTCCCACGAACTTTGAATCCCTTTCTAAAACAATGCTTTTGGGCAATCCATGCAATCTTACAATTTCTTTAAAAAAAAAGTTAGCAATGTGAGAAGCATCACTAGTTTTATAATAGGGAATAAAGTGTGCCATTTTTGAAAATCTATCCACTACAACAAAGATTGAATCATACCCTCTTTGAGTCTTTGGTAATCCCAGCACAAAATCCATACTTACCATATCCCAAGGCCTATCTGGAATTGGCAATGGAATATATAATCATGTGTTCTGGCTTCTTCCTTTTGCATACTGGAAGACTTTACAATTTCTTACATAATCCTCTACCTCAAATTTCATTTTTGGCCAGAAATAAAATCTGTTGAGTTGCTCAAAAGTCTTCTCTGTACCAAAATGTCCTGCAAGTCCTCCACTATGCTTCTATTTGATTAAATTCTCTCTCATCGAACAGGTTGGTATGCACAGCTGATTTTTCTTAAATAACAATCCATCTTGTAGAAAATAATCCAACCACTTGCTCCTATCTGCCAAGGCAGGATTTTTACAAGCCTCAAATGCCTCTTTAAAATCTGAATCATTTTCATATAATTCCTTAAGAAAATCAAAACCCAACACTTGTATTTGACTTTCTTGCAACAATACATTCCTTCTGCTTAAGGCATCTGCAACTTTGTTTGACTACCCAGTTATATGCTTCAACAAAAAGTGAAAGCTTTGAAGATATTCTACCCATTTAGCATGTCTCTGGCTGAGCTTTGGCTGCTGCATTATAAACTGCAATGCATGGTTATCTGAATAGAGAATAAATTCTTTTGACATCAAATAATGCCTCCAATTCTTTAATGCCTGCACAACTGTGTAAAACTCCTTATCATAAGAAGAATATTTCCTTTTTGCATCATTTAGCTTTTCACTGAAATAAGCTATTGGTCTATCTTCTTGGCTTAAAACTCCTCCAATTGCTTCTGCGCTGGCATCACACTTAACTTGAAAAGTTTTGTTAAAATCAGGAAGAACCAAAACAAGCTTTTCAGTTATTTTCTTCTTTAATAGCTGAAAATTTATCTCTGCTTCAATAGTCCATTTAAATGGTTGTTTATCCTTTTTTATGGTCTCAATAATAGGTGCATTAATCTTACTAAAATTTTTAATGAATTTTTTGTAAAAACTAGCAAGACCATGAAAACTCCTTACCTCAAAAACACTCTTGGGTGAAGGCCACTCCACAATTGCTTTGATCTTCTCTGGATCCATCTTTAACCCTTTAGCTGAAATCACAAATCCCAAGTACACCAGCTCCTCTTTCATGAATAAAAATTTCTTCAGGTTCAGCAATAGTTTTTCTTCTTGTAGCTTCTGCAGGACATAATTTAAATGCCTCAAGTGCTCATCCTTGCCCCTGCTATAGACTAATATATCGTCCAGATATACTATTACAAATTTACCAATGAATTCTTTAAGAACTTCATTCATAAGCCTCATGAATGTACTTGGTTCAGTTGACAACCCAAAAGGCATCACTCTCCATTCATATAATCCTTCATTGGTCTTAAAAGTGGTTTTCCACTCATCCCCTTCTCTTATCCTTATCTGTGATACCCACTTTTAAGATCTAGTTTTGAAAAATAATTTGTGCCAGACAAGCAATCCATTAAATCTTCAATTTTGGGTAGCCGAAATCTGTACCTGATTGTGATCTTATTAATGGCTCTTGAATCTGTACACATTCTCCAGCCTCCATCTTTCTTTGGGCTCAGAACTGTCGGCACCGCACAAGGACTCAAGCTTTCTTTGATCAATCCCTTGTCAAGTAATTCTTGCACCTATTTCTTAACTTCTTCATTTTCTGCAGGAGTCATTCTATATGTTGCTTTGTTAGGTAGGCTTGCTCCAGGAATCAAATCTATATGATGGCTGATTCATCGAATGGGCGGTAATTCATTAGGCAAATCATCAACAATAATATCATAATATTTCTCCAACATTTCTTGAATTTCAATAGGTAAATCAGAAACTTTAGTGGAAGTCATGATTACCTTGGGCTTGCAAATTACAGCAAAATTTACCTCATTTTCTTCCATCTGCTTCAGGTATTCCTTTCCTCCAAGTAACAGAGTTTTTGGATCAGTCTTTTGTCCCAGTCCATCTTCTTCTTGCAGAGGTAGCAACGTATGATTGACACCATCCTTTCCAAACCTGTAGGTGTTTCTCTTCCCATCATGTATGGCTCCTCTATCATATTGCCAAGGTCTTCCAAGCAATATGTGACACACATCCATAGGCATCACATCACAAATAATTTTATCTTTGTACTTGCCCACTTGTAATTCCACTTCACACTGTTCAGTTACCAACAGTTGATGTCCCTTTTGCAACCATGACACTTTATAAGGTGTTGGATGCTTCATTGTCTTCAACTTCAATTTTTCTACTACTTCTGTAGAAACCAAATTATCAGTGCTGCCACTATCAATGATCATCTGGCAACATTTCCCTTGGACTTTGCACACTGTCCTAAATAAAGTCTTCCTTTGTGGCAGTTCAGCCATCTCCTTTGCTGGCTTAAGCAAAAATTTATTAAGTACCAGAGATTCTCCTCTTTCTGGTGTGTTTTCTTCTTCTGGTACTACTGCCGCTGGTGCCTCTCCCTCAACTGGAACAACAATTGCATTTCTCTGCTTTATTTCTGCATTCTTTGGGCACTCAAAAGCTCTGTGTCCTAGCTTATTACATCTGTAACATCTTATTTCTCTGCCTCTTCCTCTGCCTCCTCTTCCTCTAGAAAAACTCCCTCTGCCTCTTGCATCACCTCCTGTGGGTGCATGCTGGGTTGAGCTACTGCTAGCTCCTTCTTTAGGTGCTGTAGATCTTCCTCTACCACCTTGACTTCCTTTTCCTCTGAAAGTCCCTCCCCCTCTGGCAGACTGCTTCCTCATGAGTTTTTCTTCAGCTTTCAGTGCTATCTGATAAGTTTCCTTTGCCGTTTTTGGAGACAGAAAACTTATCTGATCTTGAATGTCCATCCTGAGGCCATTCATATATCTAGCCACCTTCTCATCTGTGTCTTGGGCTTCTCCAGCTCTTATGCTCACCTTATAGAAATCTTCTGTGTATTCTTTTACTGTCAAAGCTCTCTGTCTAAGATTTTGCATTTGTCTAAACAATGTTTGCTGATAATTACTG
This sequence comes from Pinus taeda, assembly GCA_000404065.3. Lineage (NCBI taxonomy): Eukaryota > Viridiplantae > Streptophyta > Pinopsida > Pinales > Pinaceae > Pinus > Pinus taeda. The sequence goes on from APFE031453449.1 coordinate 33,069, forward strand.
GGAAAAAGATTACCTTTTAACTTTGCTACCATTCTGCTCCAATTCTTGATTGGCTGCTTACCAAGTCTCCTCCTTTCTGCCTGCACACCATCCCACCAGAGTGCTGCATGGCCTTTTAATTTTGTGACAGCAAAATTTACTTTCTTCTCATCTTCTGTTTCTTCATAATCGAAGAATTTTTCCATGCTATTAATCCCATCAATCAGTTCTTCTGGATTTAGTCCTCCTGGGTATATCGGCACTAATTGGTTCCATGGCATGGCTGTGGATTTCAACACTGACTGAAAGAACCTCATCTCAGGAGTAACCTGTACAGCTTCCTCCTCTGTAGCTTCAACTTCGGGCTCACTGACATCTCCATCATCTATGTTTTTGTTTGAGGTTAACACATCCAATCTAGCTCACAGCTCTTCTATGTTTTCCATTATTTCAACATTTGCAACAGGTCGTCCTCTTCCACCACGTCCTCGTGCTCTTCCAACTCTGAAAGCCATCCTTCTTCTACTCCTGAGATTCAATTCAATGTCAGTGGATGACTCCGATACCACTAATGATGGCGAGGGTGCAGACGTTAGGGATAATCCCTCTAATTTGACAGAAGTCTCTTGAATCTCCGCTTCAATTTGCCTTGAACTGTCTTTAGGCGTATCAGTCATTAAACTAATAGCTTCATTCCTTTTCACCGAGTCACAACCTTGCTTATTTATGGTCAAATGACTTAATTTGTATTGGCATCAATTCAATGAATTATGCAACACTTACAAAATGGATTATACACCTATTATTATGGCCGACCTTATTAAGGAAGGATTTACGCTACAATCATTGGACAAAAATTCAATAGACTTTCATTATACTATAATGAAACCTTGAGTACCATGGAACCACTGCGATGTCCTGAATACCAACGAACAACCCCATTATTTTACGGAGCTCAAACCATCCGAATGGACAGAATCAATTATGAAAATGTGCGACAGCGAACCATTGTTTAGAGTTCACACCCAGCCGTCATAAGTAAACAATAGAACTCTCTGCCGACAGACAGACTAGGCACACAACAAACTACAGCATGCTCTTTCGAGCCAATGGTTGTGAATTCAACCCGATCACCACAAGAAATTGACAACAATGTTCTGCGCAAACAACCATGAAACGATAAGATGGAAAAAAACGCAGTGATCCAATTCGGAATTTGACCAAACAAAGCAAGGAATTGACACGTATAAAGGTTCATGGCTTCAATCGCTGGAGAATACGCTGATCTTCAACCTGTCCCGTATGTTGTTGCCAAGATATTTTAATACACAGTTATATATATATTACATGCAAATCAAATGTGGCCATGTTAAGAGCTGTGGAAATTCTTAGTCTTTACAGCGACTTCCAAATCCACATTAACAAGATAGCATTCCATTTTTTACATGAATGAGAGAGAGTTTCATAATGACAATGCTGGCACCGCCTCCTCCTCCCTCAAGCTTGGTAGGCAATGTATCTTTTATTCATAATGGATAACCTTACCTATTACAAAAGAAGTCCTTTACATAGTAATTTAAGGCTTTTTACAACTAGTCTATCTGTGAAAAGATAGCATGTTTTATTATCTACTTTTATGCTATTTTTAACTAGAAAAGATAGCATGTTTTATTCTCTACCCTGTTCCTATTTTTTTAACTAAAAAAACATAGAAATGCAGGCTAAAGGACCCCACTTCCTTGCCTGTATATTTTTTTTTATTTTGTATTTTTTGAATCAGTTGGAAGGCTTTTCCCCTCTGAGTCACATGCTCCTGCATCAGGGACAAAAGGAAGTTTGTCTCATTGAGCAAAAAGGAAGGAAATGTGTCCATCGGAAGTGGATCTATCAGAATTGTTGGAAAAGGAATTGTTACTCTTATCAATGGAAAAGGAAAAGTCCAAAATGTTGTGCTAGTAGACGAGCTCAAACAAAACCTCCTGAGTGTTAGCCAAATCTATGATCAAGGACATAATGTTGTCTTTAGCACCAAAGACTATGAAATAAGGACCTCTTCCTCAGGGGAACTTGTGGTAAAGGGGGTTAGAACACCAAAAAACATTTACATTTTGAACAATATTAAAGAAGATAAATTCTACTTAAGTCAAACAGATGAAAGTTGGTTGTGGAATAAGCAACTTGGACCTACAAGCTTTGAGAACTTGATCAATATCAACAAGATTAAAGCTGTACGAGACATCCCAATGTTATTCATACCAAACCAAGGAATATGTGGTCCATGTCAACATGGAATGCAAACCAGAACTAGCCACAAGGCCAAGGAGTTCTCTACATTAAAGCCTTTGGAGATCATCCATGCAAATTTATGTGGACCAACTAGAAATCCAGCACTCCATGGAGAAAGGTACTTTGTTTTATTTTTTGATGACTATACTATAATGATGTGGATATATTTTATAAAATATCAATCTGAAGCACTTGAGTGTTTTAAGAATGTTAAAGCTCTTATAGAAAATAAAAAGGACTCAAAGATTAAGTGCCTCAGAATAGATAGAGGAGGAGAATTCACATCAAAACAATTTAATGAGTTCTGTAAAATATATGGAATTAAAAGAGAATTCTCTGCCACCAGAACACCCCAACAAAATGTGGTAGTTGAAAGAAGAAACCGAATAGTTCAAAAAATTTCAAGAACAATGTTATTACCAACAAATTTGCAGGGAAAATTATGGAGAGAAGCAACCGGGACAGCTATCTATACCTTGAATTGAACTCAATTAAGACCAAATTATGAAAAAACTCCTTATGAACAATGGAAAGGAAGACCTGCTTCAATAAAGTACTTCAAGATTTTTGGAAGCAAGTGCTTCATACAAATCAATGATGGCTCACCAGGAAAGTTTGATTCTCGGGTTGATGAAGGGATTTTCCTTGGATCCTCTACATGCATAAAAGCCTACAAGTGCTACAATAATCGACTAAGGAAAATAGTGGAAAGCATTGATGTAAATACTGATGAAGACCTTCCAAAAAAAGGAATTGAAGGACATGAAGTTGATCCTCTCATTGAAGAAGAAGAACCTGAAAAAGAAGAAATAGATCAAGAAGAAGCCAAGGAAAAAGAACCACCTCATACCCCTTCAAAGATAAAGTTTATCCAAAAATATTATCTAGAAGAGCACATTATTGGAAATAGATATGAAGGGATGCAAACCTAAAGAAGGATGATAAGTAAACCAAAGGAAAACATTATTGCTCTTCTATCCATGATAGAACTAGAAACATATACTCAAGCAAGTATCCTCATTGGATAAAAGCCATGGAAGAAGAAATGCCCCAAATTGAGAAGAATGAGACATGGGAGCTAGTACCTCGTCCAAAGGACAAAAGCATTATAGGAACCAAGTGGGTATTCAAAAACAAAATGAATGAAGATGGACAAGTCATTAGAAACAAGGCAAGGCTTGTTTGTAGAGACTATTCACAAATTGAAGGAATTGACTTTGAAGAAACATTTGCACCAGTAGCTCGTGTGGAAGCTATCAGGATGTTCTTGGCATTTTCGTGTTCAAAAGGATTCAAAATCTATCAAATGGATGTAAAATCAACATTTCTGAATGGGAAACTCAAGGAAGAAGTCTACATGGAGAAACCAGAAGGGTTTGATCTAAAAAAAGGAAAAGAATTAATCTGCAAGTTGAAAAAGGCATTATATGGGTTGAAACAAGCTCCTAGAGCTTGTTATGCAAGATTGGATCATTATCTACAACAACAAGACTTCAAGAAGGGAGTGGTAGAAAGTAATATCTACATAAAGACAGATGAAGGTAAGTTACTAATCACACTTGTTTATGTTGATGATCTAATTTTTTCTACCAATAATGATGAGATGGGCCATGAATTTTCTCAAAACATGTCAAAAGAGTTCGAGATGTCGATGATAGGAGAGTTATCTCATTTCCTTGGACTACAAGTATCTCAAACCAGAGCATGATTGTTTATATCTCAAGCCAAATATCTTAAAGACATGCTTAAAAGATATGGAATGGAAGACTGTGCACCCATGAGCACACCTATGACCACAAATTGCAAAATGAGCAAAAATGGGCTCCCCTCTAGTAGATGCAACCCATTACAGGTCAATAATTGGAGCCCTTCTGTACTTAAATGCTACAAGACCCGATATAATGCAAGTAGTAGGAATGGTGGGAAGATTTCAATCAACTCCAAAACAATCCCATTTGTTAGCAGTAAAAAGAATTCTCAGATACCTGAAAGGAACTCCCGATTTCACTCTTTGGTACCCTAAGAGCTCAACGCTGACTGTAATTGCATACACCAATGTTGATTGGGCCAGAAGTGTAGATGATCAAAAAAGTACTAGTGGAAATGCATTCTTCCTGCGAGACTACTTAGTATCTTGGCTCAGCAAAAAACAGAGATCCATATCATTATCCGCAGTCGAAGCCGAGTATATAGTTGCAGCAGACTGTTGTACTCAAATACTATGCATGAAGGAAGCTCTAAAAGACGTCAACATAGGTACATATCAACCAATTACCATCTATTGTGATAATGCAAATTCTATCAGTCTCAACAAAAATCCAGTGATGCACTCAAAGACCAAACATACACCAATCAAGTATCATTTCCTTTGTGAACAAGTAGCTGAAAAAAACATTATCTTGGAATATATCAATACTAAGGAGTAGATAACTAATATTTTCACAAAACCTCTTCCTCTACAATCATTTGAACATCTTCATCAAAAGATGGGGGTTAACTCTTTAGCATCACTTAAGTTCATTCATAAAGATGTTGCAGGACAGGGGAAGCATTTCGACAGGGGGAGTCCATATGCATTCCTTTGCCATTGATGTCAAACGGGGAGAGAAGAACAATATTTCCATCAATAACAAAGGGGGAGATTGTTGACATCAATTGTCATTGATGTCAATATGGAAATATTCGAGGAGTCAAAGGAGGCAAAACAGAGCTATCAGACCTACAAACACATATTTCATTAAATTTGGAAGTATTCTATTACAAGGCCTCTAACAACATTCATTTTTTTTGTAAATTTCCATATTAAATTGATTCAACATTAAAATAATTTGCAAAACCAATCAGAGATCATGAATAGGTCAAACATGGGGTTGTTATGTATAATAGTATCAATACACAATAGGAGTGTGAAATCCAACTCTTAGAAGAAATTGATTTAACTTAAATCATATTAGTATGTCAAACATGCAATCAAGATATTATAGTTATGGATAACATGCCAGATTTATCGATGTTTAAATTTTATGTCTCGCAACTCTAACCCCCATTCCCCAAACCTACAAGGAATTTGTTGATTGAATGATGGTGATGTGAGGATGTTATTTTAAATGACAAGGATAGGTGTCCCTTGCATTGCATTGAAACTAGTCTATTAAAACCTTAGTAAAATGTTCTTGTGCTCAATTTCCTACGGCCCCTTTGTGCCTTTATGAAGCACTAATTAGGGGGTTATCATTCATCTTCATAGAATTCAGGCATCTACTATAAAGGTTATACATTGTTGATCTACGTATTTCAAGAAGGTTAGGCACCATTGGTCTATCTCCACTCAAATCCAAGTACATCAAATGAGAGTTCTTAAATTGGTATTCAAGTCATTCCATTATGATGGACAGTGTCACAAAATGAAGTAAACAATAAACTTTAGTGGTGAATTCTTGTAAGTAGTGGAGGCAGTGGTTTTCAAATATTAGAACAATTGATGGTCGTGTGGATATTGATCTCTCCTTGTAAACATTGTCAAAACCAATAATAGTCTCGATGTAAATTTAGTGTCAACCAATAGTATGGAAAACCATGATTGACCATTTACTTTCACTAAGAAGAGAAAATGATAAGCATTTTTAATGGGAGAGAAATAAATGTGAAACGTAACTCATGTATTTTAGTTGAAATTTATATAAGTCCCCGTGTTCTTTAATTATTAAATACTTAATGTAAATACTTCTAAATTATCATTAAGATATCGATTTTGAAGATTAAATGTGTATTAAAAGGCATTCATCTATGACATTGGATTTTTCATGTAGCATGAATAAATCACTTAAAGCTAATTATCAATTAATCTTAAATAGTTTTGTATAAGATATATCTTTACTTGCATTAATAGATTT